>PVJD01004494.1:0-135466 GCA_004026545.1 Mormoops blainvillei
AGGCCAGTTGAAGTTGACAGCAATTGAATGGAGACATTAATTGAGAACAATCAACATTACACCACATGGGAGATAGCTAACATACTCAAAATATCTAAATCAATAAAAATTTATTGCTGAAAATGAAAAATGTCTTTTATTTTATTGAAAAAACTAAAGGGACTTTTTGGCTAACCCAATACTTATTTTTTTATATTTTTAAGAGAGAACAGAATGGATGGAGAGAGAGAGATACTTATCAGCGTGAGAGAGGAATATGCATTGATTGCCTCTTGTACGTGTTCCTGACTGGAATCCAATCTGCAGCCCAGGCATGTGTCCTGATTGAGAATCGAACCAGCACCCTCTCACTTTGCAGAATGACACCCAACCAACTGAGCCACACTGGTCAGGGCAAATTGCAAAGACTTTGATGGTAAAAGAACAAGCTCTTGATGTTTACCAGGTAGGGGTTGCCCCTCAAGCATACAGGAATATTGTTTAAGAAACTCAAGTAGGGTAAAAAAATTAACTTAGAATGAAATAAAATTTAATGTGGAATATGATGGATAGAAATGTTGACGCACACAGAATATTTAGAGATTTAGAAAATGCAAAGTGTCCAAACTATCAAAATGTCTTCAGTGTCAACAGGATTTCTTGAAGAGAATAAAATTTTAAATTCAGAAATCATGAGAGGTTCTCAAATTATAGTATCTTTTGTGTAATCACAAATGATTTTTTATCACATCTATAATAACTGCCAAATATTTGGTAGAATAAAAAATATGTTACAGAACAAAAGTAATATTATTCACATAACAAATTAACAAGGTTGTCCAAATTCTAATAATACAATGTGACATGAACACTTTCCTTCACTTTTACCAATTTACACTATGAAAGTGTAACTTAGTTCTACTTTCCAAAATTTAGCAATATGTACAAGAGATTTAAAATAATATTCATTTACTTTGATTTAGAAACCCAACTGCCCTAAATATACCCTAAGTAACTAGTCAAAAATCAAAGAAATAATTTAAATGTAAAAATATGTATCATTGTGAATAATGCATATGGTATAGTTTTAAACAAAAAGTAGGGATTGCAAATTTTATGTAATATTAATTATATCTCAGTAAAGTTGTTATTTTAAAAAGTAGGATTCAAAATATCCTATTCAGAATAACAACTATGCAGAGTTGCAATGGAAAAGTATCAAAATAATTTTGCTAATAATGTGGACAGTGATTATCTCTGAGCTGTTGGCTTATGGTTGATTATCAAATTTTTACTATAAGATATGTAGATGTGGGTTTCCTTTTATTAATCCTGCTTAGGGTTTGTTGGGTAACTTGAATTTATGAACAGATGACTAGTATTATTTTTGGAAAGTATTCCAACATTTTGCTTCATGTAGTGCTCAATCCCACACTCTAATCTCCCTCTGGGATGCCAATTAAAAGTTAGATCTTCTGATTGTATCCTCTATGTCCTTTAACTCTTTTTCTGTTTAGTTGTGCTTATGTATCCCCATGCTTCATTGTAGATATTTTTCTTCCAGTTCACTAATTCTTTCTTTGGAAATACTTGGCCTATTATTAAATCCATCTATTGAGGTCATAATTTAGGTTGTCTGGTTTAGAATTTCCACTTGATTCTTTTCTACCCTGCTACAAGTTTTTTTAAAAAACTTTTCTAGTTCCCCGTAAACTTTTCAGTCATTTACTTCTTCAGCATAATAAACAGAGTTATTTCAAAGTCAGTGTCTGCTAATTCCAGTGTCTGAACTACCTTTTTCTGATCATTTGTTTTTCCATTGATTCTTACTTGTATTTATTTATCTCCTTATTGTGCCTGGTTATCCTTAATTTTAAACCAGTCATTGCATTTTTTTTTTAATTTATACAAATACTTTGAGGTCTAGGATAATGCTATCTTCTTTCAGAGAGAATTGTCATTTGTTCCTGCAAGGCATATGTGGTCTGTAGCAACCTGGGATCATCTAAATTCAGTTTCAGTCCAACAAGGTAATTTGATATGGACCATAGTTCATGTGAATGTTGGTTTTATTCTGGTTCATTTTATTTCTAGGATTCAGCCCTTTTGGGTTCCAACCCAAAAGCCAGGGTTTACGTCCCCATCCTTCTTATCCATGTATTCCATCTTTTACGCTCCTCCTCCCACAAGGCTGTCAAAAGTAGTCTCAGTCTCTTAGCTTCTTTTATTATATTGGCAATCACCCTTAGGCAAAAGCTGCCCAAAAGCTAAGCCAACATTTTTAGACATTGGTCTCCTCCTAGATAGCAGATCAGTGATTCTTTCTATGTTGTCAGCTTTCCAATGACTTTTGGCAAAATTTTCACCCAACTTTTCTATATGTCCTCATTGGAAGAGTTGGTGTGTACAACCTAGATCACCATTACCCTTGTACTTTAAGACTGTTTGCTGTATTTATAAATTTTCAACATTGAACATGAATTATACAATTAGGCCATGAAAAGTATTGTTTATTTATTTGTTGTTTTCAAGTAGTGTGTGAGCTTTTGTATGATAATAAATTTAAAATAGTTTTTTTGTTCATTTATAGGTAGTAATCGTGTTTTCATATTTAAGAACTTATACAATTGGTGAAAGAGCATGAAATATGGGCTCTTTTTACAGGAAAAGGGATTTAATCTGCTGTTATATTTACTTATCCTCCAGAGTAGCTCAGCTGTATAAAGTGCTGAAGTTTACTGATAATTAAAGAACTTTTCACCGTCTACTCCAATCTATTCTACATCCTTCAGCTAAAGAAAATGTTCCAAAATTTAAAATTGAATTGGTTGTTACCTGCTTGAAGCCCTACAAAGTCTTCCTATCCCTTTCAATGGAAAAATCCAAATTTCTGAGCAGAGCATACATGACCACTCCAATCTTGCCTCTCACATTCCTATCCTCCCCCTCTGTGTCATCCACCCTGAATGAATGAGAGCCTCCCCAACTGTCACCTCTCATTTGCTTCCAGACCTTGTCACATTCCTGCTGGCAGGGAGATGGCAGAAGCAAGGGCAGGTCTCTTGGACCTGAAGGCAAAAGGCACTTGCTGAGAACAGCTCCATCACTCTAGCCTCTTACCCCTAGATTTTCACAAGCGATAAATCTATGTTTATCTTGTTTAAGCAACTGTCTTTTGAAGTCTATTTGTTACCAATCTTAACCTAAATCCTAACTAGTAGAAAAAGTTTTCCCCACACTTTCTCATTTCAGGTTTCCGATGAGATGCCACTTCCCCCAGGTCCCCTTTCCTATTTCCTTATACAGATTAAGTGTCTCTCTGCAGTTATCCCATAATAGGGTACATCACTTTCATTGAAATCACCTGCTTAGATGTGTCCCCAAAACTAGGCTGAAATATCTGTTGTCAGAGGCTATGCCTTATTCATCTTTGTATCCCATCACCAACCACTGGGTCTGCCGTATAGTAAACACTAAATAAATATGTTTTGAATTAATGCAAGATCAAGGAAGGATTACAAGCCTAACTCTATAGTATCAGCAATTTATTAAGAGTACTTGTAGAATGAGTACTTTTGAAAATCCTGCCTTTTATTCACAGATAAGTATAGATTGGGAGTTTTGGCAAGAATTATCCTTTTTTGATCATGAGTTAAAAATCTGATATAGGTACAATAAACTAAAGATTTGTATAGAGAGTATAATTTAGTTTCCCCAGTCTTCCTCCACCCCACTTCCAAATATCTCAGCCCCTGAGATAAACTGAGATTTGTTAGCATAAGGTTTATTCTTTTGAGCAAGACACGGTTTCTCTGAATAAAATATCCAAAATAAAAGTATATATTAAAAGATGCCAAATCATGAACACACATATGCAGCTTCATAGGGATTAAATTATCAGAATGCATAAAAGACAACAGAGCTCTAAGGAAATGAGACAGAGGAATGCATGATTTTGATAGGAAACACAGATTAAGTGGCAGCTGGAGAGAAAAGTTCTGCATGAAAGGTCTGAAGAGCGCATGCAGCATCAGGAAGCATGGCTTCTGAAGGGAGTAAAGAGGTGCTTAGAAGACAGGTAGGGAACTAGAAGACCCACAGGATATCTTGCATTATTTTCCCTGATACATCATACAATATATACAGGTTTCTGCTCTTGTTTCCCTCAGGTAGAGTTACTCAGAAGTAGTTTGTCTTGAAAGAGAATTTTCATTTTTATGCCCAAAATGGTATATCCTTGTGGCCTCTCGTGATCAAGGGGAGAAACCATTCAAGTCCTTAGTCAAAGAGATAAACCAGGTACATATTGCGATATACCCCAGTGAATCCTCCGGGGGCTACTCTTGATTCTGATTTCCTATGATGACACTTTCAACAAGAACAGAAACTCATGCCAGACTTAATGCATTTTTATGACCAGAGTTGCAACAAGAGTGGCAAATGTCTCTCATTCTTTTATACTGGGTCATGACTGTAATCTCATGGCCCTGCTCAAATGTCAACCTCTTGACTGGAAGGGCAAGTAGATGATACGAGAGTTCATTCTTGTTCCATCTTCAATTTGTTCACTGCAAAGTGAAGAGGCGTGTCTCCATCAGAAAACAAGGTATGAGCCTCTCATTTTGCATTTGACTCCTGGTGTGTGCAATAAAGTGGACAGGGTTGACCTCTCTGTGCTTTAATCTCTCTGTCAGGTTATTCCTAGAGCTTTTGGTCCTGTGATGTCCAACACACACATATACATGCACTCTTCAATGACAGTCACAAGCATATGCAGCCTGAGTGTGCTACACGTCAGATGCAGCAATCCTGGGACATAAAGCAAGCAGCATCTCCACAGCTTGGGTCATATGTGCCCTCATCTTAAATCTTATGCTGAACAGTTAACTGAAGAAAAATTTATCTACTTATTTATTTATTTATGAAAATAAAATTACTGTGGATGCCAGACATAATGTCCCATCTTAGTTTTCTGAGTACAAAGAATTGTGTGCATCTATGGAATTGGCTAACAGTCTCTTGTTTCATGTAAACTGGCACATTTGTATTACACTCGGGAAACGATAAAAGGCTATAGCACTGGGGTTCTGAACCTTTCAGCGTCACAAATTCACTCATAGAGCTACAGACACTTTCTTTAAAAAATTTGCACACACCTAAACTATGTTTTTATTATATCGAGGGCTTTATTATTTTATATGTTCTTTATTGGTTACTACAGGGGTAGGGAAAAGTAGTTTAGCAGTTGTAATACAATAATTAATAAATAGTAATATAAGAATAAATCCTGTGCTTTGTGTACTCCCAGCTGTAAACCTACTTTTGCTCACTCCTGTATATATTTTCCAAAAATTTTGATATCACTCCAGGACAAATCCTGCCAACAATGACTTTACAGTTCAGTTTGAGCTTTTTCTTTTATCCTGAGACTTCAATGTTCTAAACATCATTTGAAATAATATAGAAATGACCATTTTCTTGACATAAAATTCTCAGTACCTAATTATGAGTAGATGAATAGATGGATGAAGAATGAATAAAGGAATATAATCTATATTTTTTGTTACCAGGTCATTATATAATGTATATGTAAGTGTAAATATAAAGAGTGTAATTGATTTCCTCAAGTATGTTTTAGTGTTCTGAGTTAAAATATACTTTCTCACAAAGTGTTCAGGAAACTTCTAGAATCTTTTCATTAGAAATTCTGATCCATTTTATTAAACACACTTCAGATGCCTGGGCTGTAGCCCAAGGACTTCCTATCTAATGAATCACACCCTTTTGGAGACATGGAGTGACTACCACACTTCTAGACCCAGGGACTTGTGCCTTCCATTACTCAGGCATGCAAGACTTACCTCTCATCAAAAAACAGAAGGCAGAAATACATGGTATCACATCATTAGCAAAAAAAGAAAATAAAGCATCAGTATGCCCTTGTGATTATTGAAAACAACAAGCCTACCTAACTAAGAACTCTGGGTCTTCTTCCTCATTCACCAGACTAGATGTATAGAGTGTCTCTTCAGTATAAGGTCCTAAGCTAGACCTTCTATAGCACTTGCACTCTTGCAAACCCATGCAGAATTCCCTGGTGAGCTCCGTCTGCTTGGCATCAGATGGAAATTACAGCCAAGTGAATTCTCCATATTGTAACCCTATTATCTCTCTCTCCTTCCATCTATCTCTCCTGTGCTGTGCGTGGTTGGGCCTTATGGAAAGTTATCATTTGGACGCAAAACAATTATCCTAAAACAGTTAGCCAGAGTGGTCTAGACACAGAGATTTATCTTCCCTCTCCTTCAGTGAAGAACATCTATCTTCCATGACCTCTTGATTACTGAAGCCTTCAGAATATATTCTTTGGTCTGTGACACTGTGCTCAGTGCTGGGTTGAGCATTAAATATCACCCTCTATGATTAATTGGAAGTTAATTAAATCTATCACTGAAACAATGGGAAGGCAATGAGCTATGTAATCATTGCAATAGTAAATGAAATGATGTACAGGTCTCTCCATCTCGCTTATTGACAATGATGGAGGGGTGGCAGGCCTCAGATGCCTGGAAAGGCTTGCTGCCTGACCCCACAGCAGCTCTGACTTTAACAGAGCCCAAGCACAAGGCAACTAGAAGCATGTTCTGACCATCTCTGCTGAATGAGGGAGCCTCTTTTCCTGGGGCCTCTAAATTGTCCTTGTCAAGGCTTTTATGTCTTGCATAATCAGTGGAATAAGATACAGGAATGGCTGAACAAATGGTGTAAATGCTAGGTGTTACCACCTCTGAACAGCTCAATGAAGCTCTTCACTGAGGGGGCCCTTCAAACACAATGAGCAGAACTCATATTAAACACCGAATGCATTTGCCTTTATTTAAAAGTTCAGAATTTTCAAAGTGCTTTCACAGACTTGATAGCATTTGGTCCTCATAAACCCTTGTAAAATGAGGGAACTGGGAACAGAAAGGTTAAGCGGCCTGCCTGAGCTTATACAGCTGGTTAGTGAAAGAGGTGAGTAAAGCCAGGCCTAGCCAAACCTGCAGTTCTTGTTTCTGAACTTGATTTAATTTGTGGATGTGAGGACATAGAAGGTCATGAGGTTTGGAAAACACTAAGTTGCCAGATTGCCAAGAGTACCCTGGGGATTCAAGTTGGCAAATTTCAGTAGTCAGTATGAATATTAATTTGTCACAGGATAGCCTTCCAGATACTAATTTGCCTTAGTCAGCTTAGGCTGCCATAACAAAATACCACAGACTGATGGTTGAAACAACAAAAACTTATTTCCTCCAGTCCTGGAAGTTCTGAATTTTTAGGCTGGAAGTTCAAGATCAAGGTGCCAGCATGGTGTGTTCTGGGGAGAGGTCTTTTCCTGATTTGTAGAAAGCCACCTTCTCTCTGTGTTCTCACATGGGAGAAGGGGAAAGAAGGAGAAAAGGAAAGAGGCAGAAGTGGAAAGAGAGAGAGAAAAAAAAAGATCTTTCTCTTTGTGTAAGACCACAATCCTATGGGATTATGGTCCCACTCTTAGGACCTCATTTAACCTTAATTAGTTGGGCTCTCCAAATGCAATCACATTGGTGGTTAGGGCTTCAAATTTGGGGAGATGCAATTCAGTCTATACATAGCATAATTTTAATGTATATTTTAAAAATTATCACTCAATAAGAATAGCAAATTAGGATAACCTCTTTAAACCCTAATCACCCAATATTTAATTTCCATTTCCTTCTAGATGTCACTAGGCAAAAGAGCATTTTCAGCCCTCAGGATTAACTTGGAATCCACCCTCCCCTCTTCCCTTTTAAATCCTCTCCTTTCTCATAGGACAGCCTCCAGGTTCTGGTGGCTCTCCTCTTCTGTTTGAGGAAGGCTGGCCCTTTCGCTGCTTTCTCACATATGCCCTGGGTGACCCGGGGAGAGACGATAGTTATCAATGTGTAATGGCCCTCAGGTACCCAGAGGACCCTTGAAAAGACTAAGGAACATTTTGGGATCAATGGAAAACAAATTAATTAGATAAAGTTCCCTTATCATGGTACTGAAGTTTTAGGTTATTTAGTGAAAAGATATTCAGGTGAACTTCTTATCACTCTTAGCCAGAAGAGATATCTATCCTCCAAAGGCATCTTTCTTTCTCTTCCTCGCCCGCCTGCTAACACATAATCAGGCCCATCTGCCCAGCACTGTCTAACTAAATATCAAGGACTTTGGGAAATATCACATTGGATCTCACTCCAACATCTGGTCCTTCTCTAGCTCCTCCCAGAAAAATGCAGAGACACATAGAGTATAGTGGCTGTAGAGAAACCAAATCTGAGTCTGTCCAAAGAGTTTCTAGAAAAGCAATGCATGAGCACTCCCTACCTCAGGGCCTTTAAACTTGTTCCCTCTGCTTGGAACACTTTTTCCTTTAAATATCTGGATAGTCCTTTCTTACCCCTACCTCCTTCAGGTCTTTGTTCAAATGCCCTCTGATTAAGTTAGGCTTCCTCTGACCGTACTATCAAAAGGTGTCTCCTCTCAGCCTATCACATTCCAACATTGTACTCTACCTTATTTTTTACCTCAGAGTACTGATCACTACTTTACATTATTCATTTATTTGTTTATTTTATATGTTCTCCCCTAGAATGTAAACTCTATGAAGTCAGGGATTTTTTAAGAACATTTTATTGATTATCACATCCCAGTTGTCTCAAATTTTCCCCCTTTGACCTTTCTGCTCAGTACCCCTCTTCCTTCCAGCAATCCCCTCACCCTTAGTTCAAGTCCATGGGTCATGCATGTAAGTTCTTTGGCCTCTCCATTTCTTATGCTATTCTTAACCTCCCCTTGTCTATTTTGTTCCTACCAAGTATGCCTCTTAATCCTTGCACCATTTCCCCCATTCTCCCCTTTTCCACTCCCAGCTGATAACCCTCCAAATGATCTCTATATCTGTGATTCTGGTCCTGTTCTAGTTGTTTGCTTGGTTTTTTTTTTCTTTCTTTTTTAGGTTCAGTTGTTGAGAGTTGTGAATTTGTTGCCTTTTTAATGTTCATAGTTTTGATCACTTTTTCTTAAATAAGTCCTTTTAACATTTCCTGTAATAATGGCTTGGTTGGTAATGAAATCCTTTAGCTTTACCTTGTCTAGGAAGTATTTTATCTGCCCTTCTATTCTAAATGATAGCTTTGTTGGATAGAGTAATCTACGTTGTAGGTCCTTGCTTTTCATCACTTGGAATACATCTTGCCAGCCCCTTGTTGCCTGCAAAGTTTATTTTGAGAAATTGTTGATAGTCTTATGAGAACTCCTTTGTAGGTAACTCTCTGCTGTTGCTGCCTTAGGATGCTCTCTTTATCTTTAACCTTTGGCATTTTAATTATGATGTGCCTTGGTGTGGTCCTCTATGGGTCCAACTTGTTTGGGACTCTCTGTGCTTTCTGGACTTGTACATCTATTTCCTTCATCAAATTAGGGGATTTTTCTTTCATTATTTTTTCAAATAAGTTTTTGATTTCTTGCTCTTCATCTTCTCCTGACATCCCTATGAGTTGGATGTTGGCACATTTTGAGATATCCCAGAGGTTCCTCAGCCTATCCTCATTTTTCTGAATTGTTGTTTCTTCTTTGTGTTCTCATCGAATGTTTATCCCTTCCTTATTTTCCAAATGATTGGTTTGAATCCCAACTTCCTTCCTTTTTCTATTACTTTCCTGTGGATTAGTCTTCATTTCACTTAATGTGACCTTCATTTCTTCCTTTAATTTTTTGCCATACTCAAGGAGTTCTCTGAGCATCTTGATGACCAGTGTTTTGAACTCTACATCTGATAGGTTGGCTATCTCCATTTCTCTCAATTCTTTTTCCAGAGTTTTGCTCTGTTCTTTCATTTGGACCATTTTTCTTTGTCTCTTCAATTTAGCAGCCTCTTTGTGTTTGTTTCCATGTATTAGGTAGAGCTGCTTTGACTCCCTGTCTCAGTAGCATGACATATGTAGAAAGGGTACCTCCATAGATTGTGTGGGGTGAAACCTTGGTAATTGCCAGGGCAGGGGCAATGCTCTTTACCACTTTGTGGCTGTGTGGGGAAGGCTCCAAGAGTGTGCAATGGCTTCTGGAGGCTCATCTGGTGCATGCCCCATTTCCAGTCACTTCACCCCCTTCCTATGTGTGACTGGTGCCCTTCCAGCTGCCGCCCCAGTGGTGAACCCTGGAGTGGGTGGGTATGCATACATTCTAAGACCATACTGGCCCTTTAAGTGGAAAAATCCAGCAGTTTCTTCCACTGCCCTACCCCCTCACTGATTTTTACAGCCAGAGATAGTGAGGATCTATCTTCACAGTGCTGGAACCATAGGCTGTGAAGTCTGGCCTGGGGCTAGAATCACTCTCTTCCAAGGTATCCTTCCTGTCCATTCTGCCACTGCTGCCACTGCCACCTTTCTGCATCACACCACCTCTCCTCCCATCTTCACGACTTCACCTTTCCTACCCACCTCAATGAATGCATCTTTTTTAAATCCTTGGTTGTTGACTTCCATACAGCTCAATTTTCTGACAGTTCTGGGTGTTAATTAGTTTTGAGATCTGGATGCAATTCTTTTTATGGTTGTGTGAGCAGGCGAAACACATCTACCTTTGCCTCCATCTTGACTAGAAGTCCCCTGAAGTCAGAGATTTTGGCTGTTTTCTTTTGTACCCTGGAGCTTTGCACACAGAATGATACATTTTAGGTGCTTCATGAATGAGTGAGTGAGTGAATGAATGAATTTAAGGGGAAAATCCAAGGCCAATAAATAAGTCAACATCATATCATAAGGCCAAAATAGCCATAGAGGCAGATGATGTGATGGAAGTACCTGAGATCCGTATCATGTTTCGGGCTACCAACTTAACCTTCCTGGACCAGAGTTTACTTATCTCTAGTGGATGAGGTTTAAAATACATGCACCTTTTCAGCCCTGACTGGTGTAGCTCAGTGGATTGAGTGCCAGCACATGAACTGAAAGGTTGTTTGTTCGATTGCCAGTCAGGACACATGCCTATATTGCGAGACAGGACCCCAGTTGGGGACATGTGAGAGGAGAACAATCAATGTTTCTCTTGCACATCGATGTTTCTCTCCCTCTTTTTCTCCCTCCTTTCCCCTCTATAAAAACAAACAAATAAATAAATAAAAGCTTTAAAAACATACATGTACCTTCCCAGTTCTAACATTCTGTGAAATATGATATGAATTCAAAGATGATGATGTGTCAGGCTGCCACCCTCAAGAGTCCTGATTCTGAATCTGCTAGGAAGGGTTGAAAAGGGATAAAGTTTTTAAAGTTAGAAGTCCAAGCCCTGGCTGGTGTAGCTTAGTGGACTGAGCATCGGCCTGCAGACCAAAGAGTTGTGGTTCAGTTCCCCAGTAGGGGGCATGCAAGAGTCAACCACACATTGATGTTTCTCTCCCTCTCTTTCTCCCTCCCTTCCCCTCTGTCTAAAAAGAAAATAAAATCTTTAAAAAAATAAAAATAAAAATAAGGTTGAAGGTCCAGCTAGACCTATCCCAATTCCTTAAACACAGTGGTGACTAAAAATTGATGTTGCTAACTTAGCCCTAAGTCTAATACTGTGTTCCCTCCAGATATTTACCTTGCAAGTTTTGAGTAAAAACAAAGACAATGATTTTATCATGTTAAGCAAATAAGTTCAATCTAAAATTCCATTTGCACTTCCAGTCAAGATGGCAGCATAAGCAGACATGGCTCACTTCTTTGCACAACCACATCAAAATTACAACTGAAATATATAACAGCCATCATTCAGACCCATCATAAATCATGTTGAATGGAAGTCTGACAACTATGGAATTAAAGAAACCACATCCATCCAGACTTGTAGGAGGGGTTCAGACACTGAACAGATTGGTCCCTTGCTCATGTGTGGTAGATAAAAATTCAGAAAGGATATCTCTGGAGTGAGGAGTCCCAGCCCCACACCAGGACCCCATACCCAGGGTTCCAGTGCCAGGAAAATAAGTCCCTAAAACTTCTGGCTGCAAACACCAGAAAGAATGTGTTGGTGGAAGAAATTACTGGAGTCAAAAACATTTCCCTTTAAGAACCTACACAGAGGCTCACCTACTCAGACTCACTCTGTCTGAGCTCCAGCACTAGGGTAGCAGCTTAAAAGGCATCAGTGGCATAAAAGGAGGAACTAAAGTGTTTGGCATCAAGATCAGCAGAGGTTATTGTCCCTTTTCTAAACCCTCCCCAAACAGAGCGAGAAAGTTGGTACCATATCTGAGACTCCATCAACCTGACTAACACTGTTTGACCCACTTTGGAGATCCCCAGAGACTCTGTCACACTCAACTTATGGACCCACCCAAGCTGCTTTTCCTTATGAATGGCTGGTCTTGGCTCATGTTTCACAACTTCCTAAATCCTTTCAAACAAACAACAGCTGGCCCCAGTGAGCTCCCAGTCCAGCACTAGCAGCAACCAGTCTAAATTTGCAGCTTGATTTTGCCTCAGAATCTCTAAGTCCAGCACAAGTAGCAGATACCTCAACTTGCTTTATAGTTCACGCAGGGTGGCCTTGGTCAAAAAATAGGTGGGTGCTGACCTTTGCCTGCACCACCCAGGAGACCACAGGGTTGGTACACCCAGTGGACAGCTAGAGTCCATGTTGAAGCACCACCACTCTGCCCCTGCACAGATGACACTCTAAGGAGAGTGGAGGTTGGTGATCAGTGGTCTTAGCTGTCCTTACAGCTGATTGGCCTGGGTAAATCCCTCCTGTTAATCTGCCAACAGCAATCAAGGTTCAACTACACTAAGAGAGTGAACTCAGCCCACATGAAGGGTACACCTTGAGTACCCAGTTTGGGTGGCAGGAGAGGCTGTGCTACAGGACACATACTATGTTAGGCCACCTGCCAAGATACGAAGTCAAAGCAGCTCTACCTAATACATAGAAACAAACACAGGGAGGCTACAAAAATGAGGAGACAAAGAAACATAGACCAAATGAAAGAACAGATCAAAACTCCAGAAAAAGAACTAAACAAAATAAACACACAAAATAAGCAATCCATCAGATGTAGAGTTCAAAACACCAGTTATAATGATGTCAAAGAACTTAGTGAGGACCTCATAAGCATAGGAAAGATCCAGTCAGAAATGAAGGATACACTAATTGAAATAAAGAACAATTTACAGGGAAACAGCAGTAGAGTGGATGAAGCCAATAATCAAATCAATGATTTGGAACATAAAGAAGCAAAAACCAACCAACCAAACAACAAAAAAGAATCCCCCCAAAATGCAGATACTTTAAGCAGCTCCAGGACAACTTCAAGACATCCAATATTCTCATTATAGGAGTTCCAGAAGGAGAAGAGAAAGAGCAAGAAACTGGGAATCTATTTGGAAAAAGAATGAAAGAAAACTTCCCTAATTTGGTGAAGGAAATAGGCATGCAAGTCCAGGAAGCACACAGAACCTCAAATAAGATGGATACAAAGAGGCCCACTCCAAGACACATCATAATTAAAATGCCAAATGTTAAAGATAAAGACAGAATTTTAAAAGCAGCAAGAGAAAAAAAGTTAGTTACCTACAGAGGAGTTCCCATAAGACTGTCAGCTGCTTTCTCAAAAAAAACTTTGTAGGCTAGGAGGAATTGGCAAGAAATATTCAAAGTCATGGAAAGCAGGGACCTACGGCCAAGATTTCTCTACCCAGCAAAACTATCATTTAGAATCGAAGGTCGGATAAAGAACTACCCAGACAAGAAAAAAGTAAAGGAATTCATCATGACTAAACCATAATTATATGAAATGTTAAAGGGATTTATTTAAGAAAAAGAATGATATCAAAACCATGAGCAGCAAAATGGCAATAAATACATATCTATCAACAATTGAATCTAAAAAACAAACTAAGCAAACAAGATGAACAGAGACAGAATCATGGATACAGAGAGCATTTGGATGGTTGCCAGATGGGCTGGGGGTACGGGGAAATGGATGAAAATGTAAGGGGATTAAGTACAAATAGGTAGTTACAGAATAGTCATGGGGATATAAAGTATAGTATAGGAAATGGAGTAGTCAAAGAACTTACACACATGACCTGTGGACATGAACAATGGTGGAGGGATTACCTGAGGAAGTGGAGTTCCTGGATGGAAGGAGGAAAAAGGGAAAAAATCAGGACAACTGTAATAGCATAATCAATAAAATATAATTAAAAATAAAATTCTATTTGCAAACACAATTAATTAATAAGTAGGATTAGGAGAGAAAAGAAAATTGAATAACAACTCTCCTGGAATTATTTTACATGGTGTAAAGTACATCATAAAAATAAATATGGATGGCACATATTAGCTCAAAGAACGCCTTGGGCTAATAGAGGAATATAAGTATGTTGCTGATGTCATGTCCGGTCATAATGACTTGGAATGTTATAACCATGAGAATGTTATTAAAATGATTGGAGAAATTTCTGTTTATTTATTTAAACCTATTGACTTAAGGACTCTGGAAAAGTGTACAATATTCTTATTTGAATTGCAAATTGAATCCATCAGCTAAAGTTACATATTTTTTAAGTCAAATTTGGTATCCCAAGCCATTAATTCATAAGTAGTCTTCTGTAGAGTATATGAATTAGCCTATCACAAAGATAATGATATAACATTATTGAACAACATAAACTAACTTCCTTTTATTTTCCCATAATGTCTGAGCTCCAGGTTTCCTGGCTCTGTCATAATGCCTTATGGTGCTGCAGGGCAAATACGTGTGAATTGCAGTTGCAATATGAAAAGTGACTCCGGAAAAGGCGTGTTGGGGCTTTCAAGCTGATTCCTTGTCAATAGCCTGTACATCAAACCGCTTCAGTGTTTAGGTCAGGGAATGCTTTTCATAGATGCCAGCACTGTCAGATCAACGCAAGATCTGAACACTGGGATGCATGTACTCTGTCTCTTAAATCAGTCCCAATAACAATATCTTCTTGTGGAGGAGGGGTATGCAGGGAGGGAGGAACTGATCTGATTTTACTTAATCATGAGTGTGTAGGATCCTAATGGCCTTTCACGTTCATTCTAAGATTGATCTATCTACATAGAAGATGAATATTTCCAGTCTGCCCAATCTCTTAGTTCTATGACAAGAGACTCAAAGAGATTTGAGCTCACAAAAGCATACGGACTTAATGTACTTATTATGTAAGCAAGCATAACTTCTTCAAAGATAACTAAAGGAAAAATAAAGATGTTTGCCCACGTCCAAAGGAAATCCTGCAACCCTCAAGAGTAAAAGACTTCGGCTGTCTCTATATTCAGTGTAGTTAAAACAAAATTATTAAGCTATTGACATTGTGCCAATAAAGGAGTAAGGGGGAGATGATTGCATTTTTCACTTTCAGTAACAAAAATAAGCATCATGTTGCATAGTGTAGAATAATTTTGAACTAGCCGTCAGAAGATGCGAATTAAAACCACAATGAGATATCATCTCACACCAATCAGAATGACCATCGTTAATAAACCAACAAACAATAAGTGCCGGTGAGGATGTGGAGAAAAGGGAACTTTACCTAGTACACTGTTTGTGGGAATGCAGGCTGGTGCAGCCACTGTGGAAAACAGTATGGGATTTCCTCAAAAAACTAAAAATGGAACTGCCTTTTGACCCAGCAATACCACTGCTGGGAATATGCCCCAAGAATCCCAAATCACCAATTCAAAAGAACTTATACACCCCAATGTTCATAGCAACTCTATATACAATAGCCAAGTGTTAGAAACAGCCTAAGTGCCCATCAGTAAATGAGTGGATCAAAAAACTCTGGTACATTTATACAATGGAATACTATGCAGTAGAAAGAAAGAACTAACTCCTACTTTTTGCCACAGCATGGATGGAACTGTAGGACATTACACTAAGTGAAATAAACCAGTTAGTGAAAGACAAATACCATATGATCTCACTTATAAGAGGAATCTAATGAACAAAATAAACTAACAAACAAAATGCAACCACAGGTATAGAAACGTGGAACAGACTGACAGTGACCAGAGGGGAGGAGGATAATAGTGGAAGGAAGGGGAAGGGACTAGATAAAGAACATGTTTGAATGACCCGCAGACATGGACAACAGTAAGGGGATTGATATGCGAGCAGGGGATGAGATGGGTAGAGGAGGGAAAAGGGGTATATTTGGGACAACTGTAATAGAATAACAAGGAAAAATTATTTTTAAATGCAAAAAAGAAATCCAAAATAGTGTGATCATGATTAGTTTTACATTGTATTTGTTTTGTGATCTTAATTCTTGTCTAAGGTTGAGTTCATTTTATGCCAGCATAATCTATTGAAAAATGGAAAGAAATGTGGGTTAACATTTTTTTCTCTTTGATGTCAAACAATTAATGTGACAGAATTATTTGACCAGATTGACCCAGGCATTTAAAGTCATATTGACATAGCTATAATCTCCTATCTTGATTTATCTGTTAGGAAAGTAAAGATAACAAGTGATCTCCAAGCTTTCTCTCAGCTATACAATTTCTATGAGCCTTACCATCATTTTCAAAACTCACATGTAGGCATTAATTTTCTTGGATATTGAAAGACAAGAGAAAGTGATTAAGAGAAAGAGTTCTGAAATCAGACAGATCTGAGTTCAGATACTGACTGTGTCACTAACTAGGTATACAGCCTTGAGCAAACTACTTGTCCTGTTGGAGCCTCAGTTTCTGCATATCTAACATGAGATGATAATATAGCTACATCATAAGATTGCCAAGAGGAATAAATGAGATAATATAGATAAAACCTTTAGTATGGTGCTGGGAGCATAATAAAGTTGCAATAAATGTTAACTATTTTAATTAAATAAAAGATCATTAAATGAAAACTACAACAAAAAATCATCTTTAAGTATTATTTCATAAGTTTGTATTTCAATTTTGAAAGAGAAATAATGTTCAAAGGAATTTTCATTGAATGCATAGACTCACATGGAAAGTTACTATTTTCATGAAATGAAAGAACGAAGGTCTATGAAATCTTTCTTCTATAACATTGGACAGAGAAAGCTTCCTCAGCCTGTCACACTTCAATATCAATCGGTAAAATCATAAATGCCCAATTATGGGAAGTATAGGAGGAATGAATCTTCCTGTTCTGGAAGAAGTTAACTAAGAACATCAAAATTCCATAACAAAGACCGCTTTTCCAATTAGCCAATTGAACAGTACTGGTAGATCTTGACATCAGGGTGATACTAAACTGGTGCCTGCCATGCACAATTCCAGGCTCATAGAGTGGGTAGCTCTGGTTTTGTTTTGATTTGGTTTGCTTTGCTTTCCACAACGATAAGAAAATTTGAATCAAATATGATCCCGTTGGTATTTTTAGAGCTCTCTACCATTCAAGGGATCACTTCTTTCAAAATGGTTCAAAGGACATGCATGCTGCCCCACTCTAGACCCACCCATTTTTACCTCATTATTTCAGTATTTATGGCATGTTGGGACTGGGCATGCTCAAAGGGAAAATGGGAGAGCTGGGTCAAGGCTGAAAGCATTCTCAGTGGTGCTCTTCCCACAGATGTTTTCTGCAATACTTTGAGCAAACAAATAGAATATTCAACTTGACAAAATTTTCACTTTTTTAGATGTATTTTTATAATTCTCACCCTCTCACTTTGCTCCTAAAATCAAGCAAAGTCTGATATGGGCTTTCCTTTTATTGTACTAAAAGCACAAAATTAAAATCAGGAAGACCTAAGTTCCAATCCTGGCTCTTGGCATTGAATGAATAGCTATGTATACTGGGCACGTGATGTAGCTCTCTGAGCCTTGGTTTCCTGAAATAATGCATAAAAGTACTTAGTGTAGTGCTCAGTTAGACCAAACATTGTAGAATTACATATTTCTACAGCCAAAAAAGAAATATCACTGCAAAAAAGAAAAAAGGAAGAACACGGAGAGAGTACAATTTTATCTAAAAAGGAAAAAATGAACTTGTCTGACCCATTCATGAAGCTAGTTCTAAGTAAGCTTTCATATGGCTTGTAATTTTTTTCAGGTTGATCATAATTAAAAAAGATTCTTGTCTGGGAGATAGTAGTCAGAGACTGCTCTAAGGAAGAATGAGAGAGATTTACTCTTAAATACATCTTTATAGCTTCATCACCATAATACCTAAGCATTCATGTGGACAACATCATTTCATCATAAATGAGAAGGTCGTACTATTGAACTGTAATCCATCCATTGATTTATGGTCCCAAGTTCCTCCAAGGATTTTCAAAAATGCCTGTGACGTTTCCTAGTGCTGGACTTTGCATTTGGATCTGTGATTTAGATGACAGATGTGTGAAATCATATGTAGCCAGACAAATCCCGGGTGATAACACATTTGAGGGGGCTCAAGCAATGATGGATTAAGGCCCAATCAACCAGATCAGCTAATCTGAGCCCTCTTCAGTGACACTGGCCCTGATGCTTTAAAGGGGCACCCCCAAATAAATTACTTTCCAGAAATAATACTTTCTGCTCTGCATCTCATCCTACTTCCTTTTCCCACAATAAATCCTGATACCACTGGAGAAGCCCTGCCTGTTTCTAGAGAATATTTTGTCTGTTTCCAGAGAATAGATTATTATTTGTCTTTATTGACTGGTTAACTAAACCAGTTAAATTTCATGTTTTAAAATCTCATGTTCCAGTAGCAATGGATTATTAATATGGTCAGTTTGACTATTTTTAATAATAAGAACTACTTTTGAAAGTTTGACAAATGTAGAAACTGCAAAACTGAGGACTTAATCATAGTTTCTTAGATGCTAGAGTTCATTCCAAAGAAACCCAGAAACTCATATTCAAAGATATATAAAAGCAAACCTTCCCTAGGAAGAAGTTAATATAGGAATTTGATGCTGAAGCCTTTCTTTCCTGAGAGTAAGCCTGATGATGTCATGTATAGGTTTACTTTCTCAATAGATTATATCACATCTTTTTTTTTATGGAAAGAGAAAGGAGTCAAGAAAAATCATACTTGTAAAGGAATATAACACAAGATAAAGAGCTATACTAAAAGAAAGAGCAGAGAATGTCCTAAACTCCTGGTACAAGGATCTCTCAATGTTGTACAATCCATGTTCCACCTCAAAGGTACTCCTGTTTAATTTCACAAAAGACAGGCTTGAATGCTTTATTAATCTGTCCTTTCTCTGTGCCTCTTATTTGATTTTTGCTCTCATGATCAACTTCAGACACTTTTTTTTCTTTTTCAGTGCTGATTGACGTGTTATCCAAAATAGCTCCCTGTTCGCCAATGTATGCCAGCTGCAGGCCTCTAAGCAGGTCTGTGCTGCGTGCTTTGGGTCATCAGGAAATTACTCACAGTAAGGATATCACATCATTAAATATGTAGCATGAGCTTGAGAAACAAATGAGCAAGCACGTATGTCTATATTTTTTATTTTACCTTGTTCTTGACTAATTCCTTACCTGACTGTCTTTTTCTACCTGGAAACCTCCTTATGCTATTGTCCTTTGGACCACCTTAAAGATAACACTGTACTCCAGAATAATATTCTAACTGCCCACCAATCTAAATCCCCTTTTAAAACAGATCTGCCTTATAGTGAATGATTTCCTTTGCTGCATTGCATTTAAACAAGTTTTTAGCAGGATGTTTCAAATAATGGGATCTAACCTCAATAGCTACACTGCATCTCTCTTCTCTCATCCAACTCCTGACTCTAAAACAAAAACCAGCCAAAAGTATAGCTACAAAACTGAATGCTAGGCCATATACCCAAAAGCAATCAGAGTGAACTATCAATAAATATAAATCAGGCAGGAGCAAGGAGAATATAAAGCATTTTCATTCAACTTGTCAAGTTCACTTCTATTTGCAAGACCCTTTCTTTATGGACTTCTTGAAGTTTACATGAAGGCAGATGTCTGTACTCTTCTGAGACAATATTAAGAAGAAAAAAGCAGTGACTCGGAGCCAGAGTAATAATGTGAAGGGAATAAAGGTAAAATTTACAAGTCAAGTAGAATGGCTCAGATTAAATATTTTTTTTTAATATTATCTAATCCAAGGGTCTGTAAACTACAGCCCGAAGGCCAAACACTTTTTCCACATCCATCAATCTATTTATTTTCTGTAGCTACTTGTGTTCTATAGTGGCAGAGTTGAGCAGTTGTGAGAGAGACAGTATGGCACACACACAACCTAAAATATTTACTATCTGGCCCTTAACAGAAAAAACTTTTGTCAGTTTCTCATCTACTATCTTGAAGAGAACTCATGATATTTACAAATTACATTACATTCGCACACCCAATAGTCTTTGAATATTTACATATTAAAACTCACCTATCTATGTTTTATAAGGGAAAGAATGTGGAGGGAAGGGATGGTGCATATGTACACATACATTTTGGAGTGCTCTAAAATAACACATGTTTGGTAGGAGAGCTTCCTGAATGCTCAAAGGTTTAGCCTATGCAGAGAGTCAGTTGTGCAATGTGAAAAGATTCAACTTAAAACCAAGAGCTGAAAGATAGTCCCAGATACATCAACTTGGACAAGTCATTTACCCTCCATTTCCTCACTCATAGAATGGGAGCCCTGGTGCCTACCTCTCAAGACCATGCAAATCAAAGGAAATTATCTCTGTGTGTAACCTTTGTTAAGCCA
Source organism: Mormoops blainvillei (assembly GCA_004026545.1). NCBI lineage: Eukaryota > Metazoa > Chordata > Mammalia > Chiroptera > Mormoopidae > Mormoops > Mormoops blainvillei. Next base: position 20,696 of record PVJD01004494.1, read on the forward strand.
TAAATTACACAAATGTAAGTTGTTGTTATGCAATGCTCTGAATGCTTTCCATATAAATGGTATTCTGGGCAAAGATATCTCAGTCAACTGATTCATGTAATTATAATTTTCCCTTCACATCAATTGCCTCTCCTCCCACCCTGCATGAACTCTCTATATTGCATCAAAGTACCATTTCAGAGGAAGCATCATTTAGAGTTAAGAAGTCTGAGACCAAGGATCAACACATAAGATGATCGGTCTAGGTCCACATCTGGAGTAATTTCAAAGTAGTCTTCATAGAAGTTTGATTTTCTCCCACCTATCATGTGTGGTTCATCTCATGACATTTCTATACCTGACATTTCCTTCCTCAGCTACTTGCAGCTTCGTTCATACCTGTCTGTCCCCTTTCACTCCTTTAGTCTCTCTCTCCCCACTATTCCCATTCAATTTCACCCCAGTCCTCTTGGATCCTTTTCTCATTTCTAATTCTAAAGGTCCTTTGAGGGAGGGGGAGGGGAGGAAAACAAAAGGTTAATTTTCTCCAGCCTGCCCAGGCCGACTTAATGTAACAGAAGGCAGCAAATTGTATTGATTTAGTGACATGCAACTGTCCAGAAAGAGCTATTTATACATTATTCAGGACAAACACTGTCATAATGGACAAACAGCAGCAGCATCTGGGATGTTAATGTCTACAAATAAGATTATTCTTTGAAAGGATTAGGATGAAGCATTTTGTGTAATTAGATTTCTCCGTTTCAGGAATGAATTGCCTTTTAGCAGTAAAAGCTGTCACTGAGGGAGCCATTAGCTCCTTATAACTGAATTAAATGCATAATTAGTGACATGATCACATTAGGATTTGTTTCATTTTTAACTAATCTGAGGGGGGAGGGGAGAGAGAGAGTAGGGAGCGGAGGCGGTGCCATTTCCAGGTCACTGCGGCCTTCCTCAGCTGGGATAGGCCTCAGCTGGCGTGCTGAAGTTGGTAAAAGTCAGGCGTGTGTGAATCAGAGCCCGGGCCTCGCCACGGCGATGGCCAAGCTATTCATCACTGGGTGGTGGGTGACAGTGACTGATGGGCTAGGCCCAGGCCTGGCACTTCACCAGTGCAAGAATCATACGAGCCAGGGAGCAGAATGACAGCTGGAGCGCTGTGTCAAGTGGTGGAGAGACCAGAGCTATTAATAATGTGTGCCACATGATCTCGGCACGAGAAAACAATGATTTAGACATTGGTGAGAATAAAGATTTTACATTTAGTCCAGGGGTGACTCTTCTCCTTGGCACTTGTAGAATAAATCGCTAAGCAATCAGCATGTATGAAAATCAGGCAATGCATATATTAGAGCCTGGCTCCTCAGGGAGGGGGTATGGGTAGGGATTTTTAAATCCTTGCATTGATTCTATATGCTGTTAATCCCATCCTCCTGACATTTCTGCAAATGCCTTGAGGTAGCAGGAAAGAATAAGGAGACAATGAAGAGGGCTTTTACATTAGCTCTCTCACTTACCCCTTCAGCACTTTTTTTGTAAAAAGACTATTCCCCTCAGTGCTACTCTAGGTGCTGTAAGAGAAATGAAGAGTTGTGAGGTATTTGTCTTTACCCTCCACAAGTTTAACAGAACTAAAAGGGAGCTAGGACGCCAAGTGTGTATCGTTAGAATGCACCAGCATTTTCTTTGCTTTGTAGGACCTCTAGTTTTATTTCTTAGTCTGAAAGTTTGATTGAAAAGACAAAAGAGCAGCATAACAAAGGAAGTTTAGTAAGGATGCTTCCATTCGAATACCTCAATACTAAGCAGGACTCCTGCCATAGAGAAAGCGCTAGGGAGTGGTAATCCAGGAGACGATCCCAATGACCATTGAGTCATTGAGTTTGAGGAGAAGGGGCTTCCTGAACTTCTTGCTTCTAGGGGAACTGATGATTGTTAGACATTAGGATGCATATGGTTTCAAATTTCTGGTAGTAGTGGTGGAGGCTTCTCCAAGGAACAGAGGATTGGAGAGCAATTAAAATGCTCAAATCCTTCAAAGATTCATCCCTCTGCCCCACTACTGGAACCTACAGAATAACCTCATTTAGAAATCCATGGTGACCAGGGTTACTAGCCCAAGGTCATCTTGTGATAGAGTCCATCTCAAAGCCAGGAAATCCATTAGAATCTAATTATTGGATTAAAACCTTAGATCTCTAAGATTAAGATGGTTTTATAGAAAGAAAGATTTTATTTTTTTAAGAAAATAATCTTTTTGCTTCTGGTCAAGGTGGAGGTGTAGGTAAACACATCTCACCTCCCTGAACAATATCAAAATTACAACTAAACTATAGAACAATCATCATTCAGAACCTTCAGAAATTGAGCCGAATGGAAGTCCTACAGCTGTAGAAATAAAAAAACACATGGAGACTGGTAAGAGGGGCAGAGATGTAGAATGGGCTGCCCCCCCCCCCCCAAGTAGCAAATAAAAATTGGGAGGACTTTTCGGGAGCGAGAGGTCCGAGCCCCAAACCAGGCCTCCAAACCCAAGGTTCCAGAGTCAGGAAGGTAAGTCTCCATAACTTCTGGCTATAACAAACAGCAAGGACTAAGGTTGTGAAAGACAGAAACTGCTGGACTCTCTAGCAGCTCCTCTTAAAGGGGCCATGCACAGACTTATTCAGACTCTCCCCTTTTAGCTCCAGTGCTGGGGGAGCAGATTGAAAGGCATCAGAGACATACAGGGAGGAACTGAATTTGTCCGACATCAGGGTGAGAACTAGGAAGCAACTTTATCCCAGGCAGAAGTGCTAGCAGAGGCCATTGATCCTTTTCTGAGCCCTCTCCTCACAAAACTAGCAAGCAGGCATCATATCTGAGACTCCATCAACATGCCTCACACTGTTTGCCGCACCCTGGTAATTCTCTGAAGCCCTGTTCCACCCAACTTTCAGACCCACCCAAGCTGCTTCCAGTGGCTTTTCCATATGAATGGCATGTCTTTGCCCATGCTTCAGATTTTCCTAAATTCTCTCAAATGAGGAGCATCTGGTTTCAGTGAACCCCATACCTCTCACCGAGTTGCCCCAGGCAGGACACTAGCAGCAGCCAACCTTAGTTCACAGCTGATCCTCTCTTGGGCACCTCCATGCCCAGCACAAGTAGCAACCATGTATAGATCACTTTGTAGCTAATGCTGTGTGACCCCACACAGAACACAGTCAATGACTGACCTTGAATGTACCACTAGGCTTAACTACAAGAGGCGAGTATACACAGCACACATGAAGGCACACACTGAGGACTCAGCTCGAGTAATAGGGGATGCTGTGCTACTAGATCCTATAGAATACCTACTACATTAGATCACTCCAGCAAGCCTGGGAGACATAGCAGCTGTACCTAATACACAGAAACAAACACAGGGAGGCTGCCAAAATGAGGAAACAAAGAAACATGGCCCAAATTAAAGAATAAATCAAAACTCTGAAAAAGAACTAAACAAAATGAACACAAGCAATCTACTAGATCCGAAGTATATAACGCTGGTTATAAAGATGCTCAAGGAACTTAGTGAGGACCTCAACAACATAAAAAAGATCCAGTCAGATATGAAGGATACACTAATTGAAATAAAGAACAATTTACAGCAAACCAACAGTTAGAGTGAATGAAGCCAAGAATCAAGTCAATGATTTGTAACATAAAGAAGGAAAAAAACACCAATAAGAGCAGCAAGGAGAAAAAAGAATTAAAAAATGAGGAGAGTGTTAGGAGCCTTTGGGACAACTTCAAGCATACCAACATTTATTTCATAGGGATGCTGGAAAGAGAAGAAAAAAAGCAATAAATTGGAAAACTATTTAGAAAAACAATGAAAGAAAACTTCCCTAACTTGATGAAGGAAATTGACATACAAGTGCAGGTAGCACAGAGAACCCCAAACAAGAGGGATACAAAGAGGCCCACTCTAAGACCAGAGGCGGATTAAGATTGGTTGAGGCCCCGGGCACAGAAGAAAATTTTGGGCCCCTTAAAAAAAAGAGAGAGACAGGGAAAATAAAAATACATGTTAACCATATTTTTAAATAAATAAAAAATATTATGTACTATTAATGTTTCATTTCTAATAAAATTTGAATATCATATATGTATTGCACATATGAAACCAAACTTGATGTCATTAGAAAAAAGTGTAAACTTCAGGTTTTGTGGGGCCCTTCAGAAGTCAGGACCCAGGGTGCGCATCCGGTGCACCTGCCATTAAATCCCCCCCTGTCTAAGACACATCATAATGAAAATGCTAGGTTAAATACAAAGGGAGAATCTTAAAAGCAACAAGGGAAAAGCAGTTAGTTGTCTACAAGGGAGGTCACATAAGACTCTAAGTTGATTTCTCAACAGAAACTTTGCAGAGTAGAAGGGATTGGCAAAAAATATTTAAAGTGATGAAAACCAAAGACTTACAACCAAGATTACTCTAACTAGCAAAGCTATCATTTAGAATCAAAGGACCGATAAAGAGCATCCCAGAAAATAAAAAGCTAAAGGAGCTCATCGTCACAAAACCATTATTATATGAAATGTTGAAGGGTCTTCTTGGAGAAGAAAAAGATCAAAAATAAGAAAAATAAAATGGCAATAAATCCATATATATCAACAATTGAATCTAAAAAACAAAATAAACAAACAAGTACAACAGAAAGAGAATCATAGATACAGAAAAAATTTTGATGGTTGCCAGATGGGCAGAGCTTGGGGGGTGGGTGAAAACATGAAGGGATTAAGAAGTACAAACTGGTAATTACAGAATGGTCATGGGGAGGTACAGTATAGCACAGGAAATAGAGCAGGCATAGATCATATAAGCATGACCCATGTGCATGGACACTGGGGTGGGGGATACCTAAGAAAGTAGAGGGAGGGTTGGGTATAGAGGGACAAAGGTGAAAAGCTTGGGACAACTTTTATAGCATGAACAATAAAATATAATAAAACAAAAAAAAAGAAATAAACTTTATTGTTTTGAAGTCTCTATCCATTTCAGACTTAAATGATGGTTTTGGTAAAAGTGGACTTTTTATTTAAATCAAACACAATGCTTATACTATTTAATTCTAGATGGTCCACTGACATGAATATAATTTATTCCTAAGAATCAAGTTAAATAAATGTATACTTGAAAAACTACTAACTTAACATTACAGTGGTATTTAACTTAAATATGGGTCATGATAGCATCAATTAAAAAATAGCAGTTAGACTGTACAGACTGAAAGAGATACATTCAAATTACTTTTATAAAAATAAGACACATTCCCATCAACAGTTCACTAAGGTTCACTGTGGAAAACAGTTTAGAATTTCCTCCAAAAACTAAAAATGGAACTTCCTTTTGACCCAGCAATTCCATTGCTAGGATTATACCCTAAGAATCCTGAAACACCAATTCAAAAGAACCTATGCACCCCAGTGTTCGTAGCGGCACAATTTACAAAAGCCAAGAACTGGAAGCAACCTAAGTGCCCAACAGTAAATGAGTGGATCAAAAAACTATGGTACATTTACAGAATGGAATACTATGCAGCAGAAATAAAGAAAGAGCTACTACCCTTCATGACAACATGGATGGAATGGGAGAGCATTATGGTAAGTGAAATAAGCCAGGTGGTGAAAAACAAATACCATATGATCTCATCTATATGTGGAACCTAATCAACAAAATAAACAAGCAAGCAAAATATAACCAGCAACATTGAAATAAAAAACACACTGACAGTAACCAGAGGGGAGAAGAGTCATCAAGGAACATGCATAAAGGACCCATGGACAAAGCCCAATGGGGGAAGGATTGAGGGTGGGAGGTTGGGGGGGTGCAGCTGTGGAAAGTGATGGTGGGAAAATGTTGACTTGGGGATAATGGAATGGGATGTAGGGCAGAGGGAATAAAGGGGAGAAAAAAATGAGACAACTGTAATAGCACAATCAATAAAATATACAGAAAAAATAAAAAATAAGACACAGCTGTATGTCTTGCCATGGTGTTCAGGACCAGTTACTGTGAAAAAAGAATTAAACCTGTATAGGACCCTCAATCCTTAAGACCTATTAGCATGACCTTCTTTCTTCTTGGGGGACCTGGTTACCCAGGGGATCCCCAGGTACTTCTGGACCTCTGTGCCCTGAATGGGGAACATCTGGGGCAAAATGTCCCCTTCAGAATGGCTTGGACTTGAATGGGACATTAGCCAGCATTTGCCTGATGTGATCATTTTCCTTTCTCAGCTGACACCATTTTTGAACTTTTTTCTCCTAAAAGAGAATCTGGTTTTGACAAAGAATGTTTCTCCAATCCCTTTTCCACATATTCTGCCATCTTCTGGTAGAGTGGTAGAGGCTACACTTCTGATAGGTATAGTTCTTGTTACTATACCCCTTGTGACATCTCTTCTCAGATACCAAGCAGTGCCTTTGCTCCTTGATTGATTTTCTCAAAAGCTGCTTCATGTGCTCTTGATGTAATTCCAGCTGCATTTGAAGTTGCAGTCAAAGCTCCTGAGTCTCACCGTTGAGAATGTAAAGTGCTTGCTCTGTTTGTAGATCATCTCTTGGTCCTGTAAGCATGTCATTCATTTGATTTTCTTCACAGTATTAGGGTTAATATTTATTTTTCTTTTTTTGTACACTTTTCTTTTAGTTAGGAGCAAAAGTGAGACTCTTCAGATAAGCTTCCAAAGGAGGGACTGGGTGGTGTCCATTTCCAGCGTCCCTCTTTTCCTCTGCCTCCAAGGTGCTGGCTCCAACAGGACCTTCTGTCAGGAGATGGGGAGCCTGAATGGCAGTCAGAATGGTTTTTACCAGAGAATTGAAGTGGTTCTCTTTCTCATTCACTTTCTAAAGCATCCCCAAAGCATGAAGTTTTGCTGTGTTTAAGCACTCCAGTAAAACTCTTGGCTCCTGAGTTCTTTGTTTCCATTCCTCGTGTTCTAGGGCGAGCAGTTCTAGACTCTGCTGAAGATGAAGGTTTCCATTCAAATCATCCATGATTTCCTTCTGAAGGTGTTGAAAGTTGTTCTCAGATGTTTTCAAGATGTGTTTTGCATCAGTACCTTGGTATTGGTGGGATTCTGATGAGTCTGCAAGTGACCGTATTTCTTCTTGAAGGTGAACCATCATCAGCCCATGAAATGAAAGTCAAGGAGGCTCACTTTCCTGTCCTTTCTCTAGGAAGTCTTCCATGTCAAGTGACAATGTGTGCAGGTTTTTATTCAGTGCCACCAAGCAAAGAGTTTGTAACTGGGGAGCACTGGCCATGACCACAGGGGTTTTGAGGGCTTCTTCATAAGTTTGTATGATCAATCCAGCTTTCCAGACTTTTCCATGGACTTCATTCCAGTTATAACAACTTCTGACCAGCTCTCATTTTCTTCTTAAAGTTTGTCAACTCTTTGCTATAAAAACCACTAGAACATCACAGAGCAAAATTGCCCAGGAAAACCTCAAGAGGCCTGTCTCAAAACTTCACACACCACCAGTAGGACATCACACAGCTGCTCCAGGAACAGCAGGGAGGACATTTTGGTGGCAGGAAGCAAGCCCTCTCTGGCTCCACAGGCAACACAGCTCTGCCTCTGATTGCCAGTGTCCCCTGGGCCACAACTGACTGCACAGAGCCCTGAAGATTGTTTTGTTTCTCACAGCAACCAGTGCCAGGCAATCAGGGCAAGCCATCATTAGGACTGGGGAAGGGGAGGCCAGATATTTCCTAGAAAACAGTGTTCTCTAACTGCTCTGCTCACAGTGCATATAGGAAGTTATAACACCTGTACAATACCTTTGTAGAATGGAAGGGGTTGATTTTAGCCTGGAGCTCTATGGGATAGTACAGCAAATACAGGGAGTCAAAGTGGCCATGCCATGCCCCCTCCTCTGTACAGGAGAGTGTCAGAGCATAGTGGTGAAACACTCACCCTTGGGTGAGGCTCACTGTTCTCATTTCAAGTTTTCTTTTGCCACAGGAAGGTTGACCCCCCTCCTACAAAGTTCCCAGGGATCATCCTCCTCTAAGGCTCCCTCCTCTGTCATTGCATTTAGTCAATGCTTGGTCAGGAAGAGAGGGCCAAAGGTTTCCCAAAATGTACGAGAAGATCTGGCTTCAATTTTGAGAAGCCAGCAGAAACCAATGACAACTGGTAGGTCTTACAAGTTCATGGATTTTCTTTCTTTTTTTTAAATTTATTTTTTCAATTATAGTTGACATACAATATTATATTAGTTTCAGGTGTATACCCCAGTGTTTAGACATTATATAACTTACTGGGTGATCATTCCAATAAATCTTGTATACATCACACACCATACATAGATATTAGAATATTATTGACTATATTCCCTATGCTGTGCTTTTACCCCTCCATGACTATTTGGCGATTACCAATCTGCATTTTTTAATCCTTTGACCTTTTTTACCCATCCTCCCAACCCGCCTCCATTCTGGCAACCATCAAAATGTTCTCGGCATCTATGAATCTGTTTCTGTTCTGCTTGTTCATTTATTATGTTTTTTTAGATTCAAGTGTTGATATATATGTATTTATAGTCATTTTATTGTTTATATTTTTAATCTTTATTTTATCCTTCTTCTTAAAAAAGACCCTTTAATATTTCATGTAATACTGATTTGGTGGTGGTGAATACCTTTAGTTTTTTCTTGTTTGGGAAGTTGTTTTTATGTCCTTTCATTCTAAATCATAGCTTTGTTGGGGAGAATAAAGTTAATTGTAGGTCCTTGCTTCTCATCACCTTGAATATTTTTTTCAATCCCTTCTTCCCTGCCAAGTTTCTGTTGAGAAATCAACTTGCAGTCTTATGTGGTCTCCCTTGTAGATAACTAACTGCTTTTCTCTTGCTGCTTTTAAGATTCTCCCTTTGTATTTAACCTTTGGCATTTTCATTATGATGCATCTTGAAGTGGTCCTCTTTGCATGCATCTTGTTTCAGATCCTCTGTACTACCTGCACTTGTATGTCAATTTCCTTCTCCGAGTTAAGGAAGTTTTCTTTCATTGTTTTTTCAAATAGATTTCCAGTTTATTGCTCTTTTCCTTCTCCTTCCAGCACCCCCATGTGCAAATGTTGGCATGCTTGAAGTTGTCCCAGAAGCTCCTTACATTATCCTTATTTTTGTTGGATTCTTTTTTCTTCTTGCTTTACTGATTTTTGTTTTTTTGTTACCTTATATTACAAATAACTGTTTTGATTCTCAACTTCACCTACTCTACTGTTGATTTCCTATAAATTATTCTTCATTTTAGTTAGTGTATGCTTCATTTCTGACTGGCTCTTTTATATGGTTTCCATGTCATTTTTTATTCTGTTGAAGTTCTAAGTTCATCTACCTTTTCCTTAAGTTCACTGAGCATCCTTATAACCAGTGTTTTGAACTCTGCATGTAGTGGATTGCTTGTGTCCATTTTGTTTAGTTCTTTTTCTGGAGTTCTGTTCTGTTCTTTCATTTGGGCCATGTTTCTTTGTCTCCTCATTTTGGCAGCCTCTCTGGGTTTGTTTCTATGTATTAGGCAGAGCTGCTGTGTCTTCTGGGTCTGGTAGAGTGGCCTAATGTAGAGTTGTCCTGATGGGTCCAGTGACTCAGCCTCCTTGTTCACCTGAGCTGGGCACTCTAGGAGCCCCCACCACCACTAATGCCTGTGGGCTGCATATACCTTCTCTCTGTTGGCACCTCAATAAGAGGAATTTACCCCCAGGTTGATCAGGTGCAAGCAATAACTGACCACAATGGAGGGTCAGTTGTTCCGGGACCCACCTCATAGAGCAGGATTTACTTCAGCAGGGCCCTGGTGTCCACTGAGTCTACCTCTTGAGTGTGTCACTTGTGGAGAACGTTGGGTGGTGCTTCAACATGGTCTGAAGCTGTCCAATGGGTGGGCTGTCTCTGTGGCCTCCTGGGAGGTACAGACCAGGATCAGTCATCATCTGTGTTCTGCCCAGGGCTACCTAACATGAGCTACAAAGCAATATGCAGATGGCCGCTCCCTGTGCTAGGCTTGGAAGTACCCAGGAGAGGCCAAACTACAAACCAAACCCAAACTAAGGCGCTGCTGCTAGTGCTGGACCTGGAGCCACTTAGCAAGAGGTATGGGGATTGTTGAGGTCATATGCTGCTTGTTTGAGAGATTTTAGGAAAGTCTGAAACATGAGCCAAAACAGGCCATTTGTGTGGAAAAGCCACTGAAAACAGCTTGGGTGGGCCCGCATGATGGGTGGGGTGTTGTCTCAGGGAAACACCAAGGTAGAGTGAATAGTGCTGGCCATGTTGATGAAGACTCAGGTGTGTTCCCTGCCTGTCAGTTCTATGGGCTCAAAAAAAGAACAGTGGCTTCTGCCAGAGCTCATGCTTGGGAGAAATCTGCCCCTCTAGCTCTTGCCTTCATGCTAGACAGTTCAGTTCTACCTCATATGTACCTGGTGCCTTTCAAGCTGCTTCCCTTGTGCTAGAACTCAGAGCAAGTAAATCCAAGTAAGTCCATGCATGAGTCCTTTAAGAGGAACTGCCGGTGACTCCAGTAGTCCTCCATCTCTTTCAATTGCAATCCCCACTAATTTTCACAGCCAGAAGTTTGGGGGACTTCTCTTCCTGGCACTGCAACCCTGGGCCTGGGGTGTGGGGCTGGGACCCCTTTTTCTCTCAGGGGGGACCTCCCCAGCTGAGATAAGCCTCCTAATTTTTTACCACCACACATGGATATGGGACCAGTTTATTCCTCATTTCTGCCCTTCCTACCAGTGTTGATGTGGCTTCTTCTTTATATCTTTAGTTGTTGGAATTTTATTCTGCTAAATTTCAGGTGGTTCTGAATGATGGTTGTTCTGTAACTTAGTTGTAATTATGATATGGTTGTGGGAGGATGCCAAGTACCACATTTACCAGTGTTGCCATCTTGACCGTAAGCCCAGAAAGATTTTGACTCACGATTGGCAATAGTAGTTGTGCAAAAATGTCACTGGTAACCATGATGATCCCTTAAGATGTTTTTTGTGCCTTCCGAATGCATGGTTTGAGTTCTATTAAATTCATTTTAACCTTTGTTGTACCAGAAGCAGGCCATGTCAAGTCTTCTTAACTAATAGCTCAGCAAAAGTAAAGAACATAGAGGGAAGTAGAAATTCTTTTTCCTTAATGTTATCATTTGAGAGAACTTTAACTTTTAAAATAGGGCTGTCCAACATTTTGGCTTCTCTGGACCACACTGGAAGAAGAAGAGTTATCTTGGACCACACATTAAAAATTGTGACACCTAATCACAAAAAAATCATAATACTTCAAGTAAATTTATGATTTTACATTGAGCCATGTTCATAGCCATCCTGAGCAGCATGATACCCACAGGCCACAGGTTGGACACCCCTGTTTTAAAACATACTTTTGTGAATTCCTTGAGAAAAGATAGTTTTCATGATGCTATGCCTGGAAAATGTATGTAAAAATTCACATATAACCTTTATATATTGGTGAGCATTAAGATTTCCTGTTCTTTGAGGCAAATATTGACCTTGACTTCACCTCAGTCAATATTTACCTCTCAGGTCAATAGATCTTGATGTTCACCTCAACAGAAGTCAATATCTACTTATTATCTCATTTCTATCTGTCAGGTAACAGTGTGTAATCAGTAATGTGACTTTCCTTCCCTTATGCATTTCCTGAGGTTAAGATGGGATTAATTTTGGTCCTTGTGCTTTCCAGTTGCTAAATACCTTCTCCCCAGGAGCTAATGAAAGTTTGTACAGAATATAAACTATGCATTTTCATCTTCTTCTATTGCTTGGTCTCTGCATCTGATCCCAAATTAAGGTAGCATGTGGGTAGAATAAAGTGTTTAATAGCAGAGCTTCACTCATTTATTCAACAAACATTTATTGTCCACCACATACCTGGCACCAGGCTACATGGTATATATGTGGGGTATATATCTGGGTATATAGTTGGGATATAGGTAGACATGGTCCTTGTTCTCAGGAAGCTTACTATCAAGTGGCATACTTTCCAAATCTCAGTGTTTCGAATGATGGCCAGCAGGCTGCAGTGGTATTACTAGAAGAGTGTTTGGAGTCCTTTTATTTGATTTGGTTTTAGAGTAGGTATAATTTTTATAAGTAGTACCCATATACTCAATGGTATGTTGATGAATAGGCCTTTAAAAGAAAAAAAAGTCCTAATGTATTGCAATTTCTGACTTTTGTGGTATAAATACTACTATCACGGACAATTTCAAGCCTCCAATGTGAAGTCACTTTCATGGAGATGGGAAGAGAGGCATAGAATCAGGAGTCAATTCACACCGACCCCATCACAGCACTGCTGCCCTTTATCGGGTTTTACCTGCTGCTCATATTTCACGCTCTTTGATTTATTATTTTCCTCCTCCTCCTTTTTCTTATTTCTTTATCTTTTTTCTCTGCATATGTTTTTGGGAGGGGGAGGTTTTTTTCAAACCCGCTGATTCCAAAACCCCAAATGAGTAGAGTTCAGTGAGATTCAGGAGGTATTAACATTCTCATGGTGATACTAATGCATGGCTAGGTTGAGGAATCTCAACCTTCTCTAAGAGACCTCATATAATTTTACTTATTTTATTTTGAAATTCCAAGCCTCATAATTTCCACCTTTACTTTTATCCAAGGAAGAGCCAAATGAACTTCCCTGAAGTCTTTCTCCATGTCATGGTACCCTAGCCTTCTATCTACCTGGTTTTAATATGTGGTTTTGCACACCTAACTTGCCTGATCATTTTCTATAAAATCCGATTTGAACATTCCCCTCTACACTCTAGTCATGTAGAAAAATTATTCCAAGAGGCTCTTATCTCTTCAGAGTAATGAGAATCTAACCATAAACTGAAAGTAGTACATAAGGGAGTAAGATATATTGTGCAGTTTAAATGATCAAGAAATGCTTTTTACGTCGTTGATAAAGAACTTTAGATGGGCTTTGACATTTTTAATGCTTGTTAATTTACTCCTAGGAATGATTTTGTTACTCCTGGATAAATTTAGCTGTTAAGTTCTGTTTTAATTTATATAGTTCCATAGCATATCTGTTTACAATACAGTTCAAACTATAACTTTTGGTTGGAAAAAAAAAATCACTTGTAGACTTTCTCCATGAGAGCCATCAACCACAACCAGCAATATACACACTGTTGTGATGCAGCCACTGTGGTGTTAGGCAATACTCATTTATAAGCATCTTTACTCTGCCAGGGGTCTATGTCCTTTAACGCCAGGACTGGACCATCATGTGCACTCAAACTGCCTTTCAGGTATACCTAGGAGCATCACAGCTTTGAGGAAATGTAGAGATTTATTTACTAAAAGACTTTCTGGCAAATCCATTCACTAGCTATTTCACCTTAAACTAGTTTTAGCCTCTTTGAATTTTCATTTCTTCATCAGTAAAATAAGAATAATAATAATATGTACCTCATACTTTTGTTGTAAAGATTGGGATATCATAATTGAATTACCTAACAGTCTGATAGATGAAAGGACTGTAATAGACTTCATTCCTTTTCCCTTGGCCCACCACCCCTGCAACCACTGCCCATATAGCGATCACTGTGAAGGTATTATTTTATACCTATGTCAGAGTATCACAGACCTGCACACACAAACACACCTATACACATACAAGTATACAAATACCTTCTATAAAGTAGGAGCTCAAAAATGGAGGGTGATGAAGGAATAATGGTGATAATGCTGACAATAATAAAAAAAAAAGAGAGAAACTAGAGGATGAGTAGAAAGGGTAGCATACAGCATCAAAAGAAATCATTAATTTATAACTGACAGAACAGATTCATCTCTTGCATAAAATGTGTGTTGAAAGTTATTGAAATGGCTTATCACTGGAATATTAAGGGAAATAGAGCTCATCATTTTTAGAAAAATATTTAACTATTTGTTTACTGTCAAAAATCAAGACAATAAATATTTAAATATTTTCTTCCGGTGTAGTTTGACTTTATGAAAATAAAAATCTCTAGCAAACAACCCCCCAAAATTTCTTAAGTAGTTAGTCTAAGAATGGCTGATGTTGAACACCAGCCAATTAAAGAGATATCAAGTCTTTTTCACCCAGGCATTTCCTAGGAGGAAAGGCTAAGATAGAAATGTAATCTTTATGAATAAAATTTGTGTTGTTCAAAAACATCATAATATGATTTATACTTTCCAGAAATAGCCTAATTATGTATGTATATTCACTTGACATGGTTATTTAAAGTTCAGTATTAAACTCCAAACCAAATTCTGCAAAGAAACTACCTAAAACATACAACTCAGAGCTGCCTCATCCATACACCCTGGGAAGGCTCTTTTTCTGCAGAAACCTTCCACAACTGTAGCTGCTGAGGTGTTTACAGAAATGATTTCAGGCTCAAAGACTGGTTTCCTTGTGGTTTGGGTGGCTTGTTTGGACTCAGGGATTATAGACATTTCTGCAAACTTGCTGTTCCCCCTCTATGGCCTGCTTCATTTACCTGGGGAGGTAAATAGCAGAATTTACCACAGAATTTACCAGCTCCTTTTCACTGTCTTATTACTTTATTTTCTATCTAAAATGTACAATATAGAAATCAGTCAAAAGAAAATCTGCTTCCAGTGGCAATGATATTCATTTCCAATAGATCTGTTAAGTCTGACGCAGTTAAAATGGTGATCATTTCAGTTTTAAACTGACTGTGACGAAAATCAATAGATCTCTTTCACCTCTGAAAAACTGGGTTCAGATCTGAATTTGCTCTCAAGTGAAATCAATTTGGTGGCCTCTTAACCCAATGTCTAGGAACCACTGGTCCCCATCACACAATCACCCTGTTGCTTTTATTCAGCCTGGTTGCCTTTACTCTAGAGAGACAAGGGATCATAGGTGAGAGAAAAGCCAAGATGGGGTTGCGAATGAAAGTTGACTTAGGAGAAATCTGACAACCACCAGTCAGGTGACAGTAGTGGTTTACAAGGCAGAGGGTTTGATGGGGTGGAGGGAGAAGAACAATGGATTCTAAGTCTTGATGTCAGAATTCATATCTTTATACAGAGCTTCTCTTTTTCAGTAATTTAGGTATGTTGCCCATTTTCTTTTCTTTTAAAATATTTAAATTAAATTTACACTTAAAAATTCACAATGAGAGTAAAGCTAGGTACTGAAAGTTAAGTTTTTACAGATCTATAGATGTTATTTAGAATTTTAAACCTTCAAGAACCAAAAAGTTAAAACTCAATACCCCAAACCTGAATTCAACCAGGTTTTCATGTGACAAATGCTCTGATTTGGTTTCTTTGTAATGACAGGCTGCATATAACATACATGTGAAATTATAAAGATATATATATATAGTAACTCTTTTCTTTGACAAAGTTATTATCAATGTTGAACAATTAGATATCTTCAATTGGACCATTCTTTAAAATAGTCTTTTTTGAAATTTGGGATTCTATTTCTGGGCACAATAGAATTTAATTTCACTTCTTGTGAAAATTATGCTTCGTATCCATAGTCAACAGTTAAACCAACAGAGATAATAGTTCTCTTTAATAACAAAATGTGAACCGATGCTTACAGTTTTAATTTCACTTTTTTGGAACTCTTTTACTCATGCCCAATGAAAAGAAATGACTTTTTTCCTTTTCCAAAGCTGGAAAATCACAATAAATCTGGAGCTCAAACTTTTAGATTCGATTGTTTTTAACACATTTACTTATATAATTATAATCATGTTATTTCTCTGTTATTCTGTAAAATCTAACTATACACATGTATTGAAGGATCCTTGTAGTTATTAGGATAAAGCCCTCTCTTCCTAATGAGGCTTACAAGGCCTATGACCTGGCCTATTTTGCTTTTTCAATCTTTTCTGCACTTTAAGAATTACCAATATTGAATTTCTCTTACTGCCTCAAGCCATCAAAGTATTTTTCTTTCCTCAGAATCTTTGTGCATTCTGTTCTCTCTTACTCTCCATTCTTCTCCCTTCTATGTCTCCATCTAACCTTTTCTATTTCTTCTGTGCATATAATTTAATGATTTTTAGTAAATTTATAGAATTGTGCAAGCATCACTAAAATTACATTTTAGAACATTTTGATTATCTCAAAAAGATGCCTTCTGCCAGTTTGCAGATAATCCTCATCCTCACTCCCAGCCCCAGAAAACCAGCAATCTGCTTTCTGCCTCTGCCTTTTCTGGTCAGATAGTGTGTGTCTGACTTCTTTCATTCAGCATAATATTTCTGAAACTTATCTGTGTTGTTACACGTATCAATCATTGGTTCCTTCATGGTAATAATTGAATTATTCTTTGTATGTACCACTTTCACTCATGTATTCACCAGTTATTGGACATTCAGATATTTTCAAATTGACTATTATATTCAGTGCTGCTATGAATATTCATGCAAAAGTCTTTGGTGGGTATGTTTTAATTTCTCTTGGGTTAGATACCTAAGAGTAAAATCGTGAGTTGTGTGATAAATTTCTGTTTAACTTTTTGAGAAGCTGCCCAACAGTTTTCCAAAGTGGCTGTACCATCATATATTCCCACCAGCAATGGGAGAGAATTTCTTTTCTCCACATCCTCACCAACACTTAGCATTGTCTCTTTGATCTTAGTCATTCTAGTAGATGAAAAGTGATATTTCATAATAGTTTTAATTTGCATTTCTGTACATATTGATGTTGAACATCTTTCCATGTGCTTATCAGCCATTTGCAAATCTTCTTTAATGAAATATCTATTCAAATATTTAGGATATTTTATTTTATTTTTTTGTCATCTGATTATTGAGTTGTTAACTTATGTGCTCTGGATACAGTGTCTTTTAGCAAACATAGGCTTTGTTAAAATTTTCTCCTTGTCTTTCCATTTTCTTAGCAGTACTTTTAGAAGTGTGAAAGATTTTAATTGTGATGAAGTCTAATGTATCAATATTTTTCTTTTATGAATTATACTTTGTTATATCTGAAAATTCTTTGCCTAACCCAATGTCACAAAGATATTCTCCCATGTTTCCATTAAAAATTTTATAGGACTTTTTACCCTTAGGTCTATAATCCAGTTTGAGTTTAAATGTTTTTGTATGGTATGAGGTAAGATTTTAAATTCATTTCTTTGCATGTAGATATCCAATTGGTTGAAAGATTATCCTTTCCCTGATTTAATCAACTTGTTGCCTTTGTCAAAAATGAATTAATCATAAAATGTGAGGATTTATTTCTGGACTTTCAAATCTGTTCCAGTGGTAGGTCTATCTATATACCAGTGCCAGACTATTTTTTTAAGATTTTATTTTATTTATTTTTAGAGAGAGGGGAAGGGAGGGAGAAAAAGAAGGAGAGAAACATCAGTGTGTGATTGCTTCTCATGTGCTCTCTACTGGGGACCTGACCCGCAACCCAGGAAAGTGCCCTAACTGGGAATCAAATCAGTGACCCCTTGGTTCACCTGCCAGCATTCAATCCACTGAGCCATACCAGCCGGGGCTGTGCCAGGCTATTTTGATTGCTGAACTTTTTAGTAAGTCCTGATATTTGGAAACATAACTGCTTTAACTTTACTCTTTTTCAAAACCATTTTAGTTATTCCGTGTCTTTGAATTTCTAAATGAATTTTAGGATTAGGTTGTCAATTTCTGCAAAAAGCCTACTAGAATTTTGGTTGGTATTGCACTGAATTTATAGGTCAAGGTGGGGGTGGGGGGCATTGCTATCTTAACAATTTTGAGTCTTCCAGTCTATGAACAGGGTATATTTCATCATTTATTTAGATCTTCCTAAATTTTTCACAGCCACATTTTATACTTTGTATACTTTTTGTGCTAAATTTATCCCTAAGTATTTTATTTTTAATGTCATTGTGTCTATAATTCCATTTTTGGAGGGTTCGTTGCTACTACATAGAAATACAGAGCTTTGTATATTAACCTTGTATCCAACAACCTTGCTGAACCTGTTTATTAGCTGTAGTAGTTTCCAAGGAGTCTGGTTACAGGCCAATATCCTATGTGTGTGCCTTCAGGCATGACCATAACAATTACAAGATTTTGCCTGCCAAGACTCATGAAAGGGGAAGTTTCCTGTTCCATACCAGACCTGGGGCACAACCAGTATGTTGCAGTTTTCTCAACCCTGCAGTGAAAGACTCAGTTCCCCCAATCTTGTCCAGCCATGTGCATATGCATATCTGTATTCGTAGGCAAGGTACCTCTATTAAGAGGTATCTTTATTGGGGGGCCTGGAATGAAGCACTTCATCCCATTTTGACATGGCACCTATCTATTTTTCTCCTTCTCCCAGCACATGGATCCATATAGAGGTGGTAGCCTTTTGAGATGACTTCCCCATCTGTATCCACCTGACCTCCATCCTGTACCATTCCATGGAGAAAAACAAAACACAGAGAACCAGTGTCTTCTCTAAATCCCACATTGACATAGAGACCAGTTTAGAGCTAGGCCATCTCCAGTCTCTCTTGTGTACATGCACAACCTTTTACAAGCAAGCATCCTTCCAAGCCACAAGATTTCCTATAGCTACTTCCTTCCCTTCCTCAGATCTTGTTGGTGAATTTCTAGTTAGTCTGCTGGTCTATTGCTTACCCCAACCCTGAGCTAGCTGTGAAGCTGGTCTTTTCTGATTGTTTGCCACCCAGATTGCTCCTATTTATAATAATTTCCCTGGACATGCACCTGCTGCAATCAAGTAGTTTTTACACCTTACCCTAACCTGGTAGAACTTCTATGCCCTTACGGATGAAAGGCTAACATCCCAGTATTACTCAAGATTCCATTTTTTTCTTGAATAAATATTTCTAAATTTATTGCATGCCTTCAGTCAATTTCTAGAGTCCTCAAACAGATGTTTTTGAAAGCTTTGTTCAGTTCTATCTTCGATTCTCAAGAAAAGGATTTAGCTAGCTTCTCACTTTGCTGCTCTAGAAGTTCCCTCTCAATACCAACCATTTTTGTCTTATAATCAGCACCGCTTCTTTTAGATAACCTCCCTAAGCCTGGATTAAATGTCTTGATATAGGACCTTGTGCTATTTCAAAGGATTCTTCCCATAATTACAAGTAACTCTCTGCTTACTTATTTGGTTTGCTCACTGGACTATAAGCTCACAGAGAACAGGGTGTGTGTCTCTTCTGTTCCCTGCTGTACTGTCACAGTTGGCACAGCATTTGACACATAGTAGACACTCAATGAAAAAATGAATTTACTTGAATTAATTAAATGAAATTTAGATCTATAAACTAATGTATCTAGTATAACAACTGAGATTTCAACAGGGAGACAAAGCTAGGGTCATTTGACAGTTTGTAACCATAATGTTTGACTCATGCTACTTCTATGAAATGTCAGATGTATGTCAGTGAATGTTTCTGTGGAGGAAAAATTATTACTCAAATCTTTGCAGCTCAAAAATATTACAGAACAATGTATTTTTCCAGTAGGAGGGTCACATGGATGATCAGCTATATGGCAATAGAACTTGTGGTTACCACTACTTGATTCATAAAATATAATAACACTGACTTATTTGGGTTGGCAGGTATCACCATACCTCTGAACATACGAGAGCCAAGATGAAATACTGGTGAGTTTGAACACTCACACAAACTCACTGCCCTCAATTGTATAAATACCTAGTGCAGCATATTTCTTAATGGTGGAATAAGACACACTGAAGATTTTTAACTTCACAAGTAGGTTTCAGCTTGGAAAGTAAGAAAAGCTGCCAATGTTATGTTTATGACAGAACCTCTCAAAGACATGCCATCCATTTATCATTAGAAGGAGACTTGACCAGGGGAAAGGAAGGACAGAACTTCGTCAGATACCATGTGGATACACACAGAGAGGACTCAGTAAGTACTATTTGGACATTTATTGAACACTTTAAATTATGCCAGTGATTTTCAAACTGTTCTCCATGGATAGCCATAGAAGTACCTTAGAGGCTGTAGCTAAAGCGTGGGGGAGACTAAGTGAAAAGGTGTTTGGACCCTTCTATCTTTACACTCCAACTTTTATGTGTTTTATATATTGCAGTTTATCATAATAATTTTTAAATGAATTCATGGCAAAAGAAAAAGGGGAAATATTTGTAAACCACTGAGCTATATTATGTGAGGTAAACACAGTTGCTTGATATGTTAAAAGGAAAACTTGATATATTTTAATGTACCTTACGATCTGTAAAGTGCTTATAAAGATGGATATTATGTATGATTGCAGCCTTTGAGAAACCCATGTCAAAGATAGACCAGTAGAGGAAACACATTAACCTTGTATACCACATGTACATTTCAAGCTCTTTGCCATTTATACTAACATTTTTCTCTACATAATTGGTTTTTCTTGGGTGCATTTATAGCATTCACTGAATTTGGTCCATTGTTGATGCAGAGACTAGTTGTTTCGCCTCCTACGTCTCCTGGATTCCTGGTAAGAGCCCGCAGGGACAGAGTTCTGCAGCCTACAGTGCTTCAGACAACAATGTCCCTCTAGAGAAAACAAAAAGAGTTGGAGTTTTTAATTAAAATATCATAATTCTATTCTGTCTTTCATGTTGAAACGGTGCAAGTTAAGGAGGGGTGATGTATGTTTAAATCTGATTTTATCTCACTGCACAGTGCCTTAAAGAAGAAAAACAAGCACCCGGTTATTCTGATAGTAAAGAATGTTCTCTTAATTTCCTATTGTTGTGTACAAGATTTAGTGCTTATTCTTTAATTTCAGTGTCAGAATGTGAACTGTAATTAATTTTCATAAAATGGAAAGCAATAAATTTAGATATATTAAATGCTGGCTGTACAGGTTGAGATTGTATAATTTACAATTAAGGGTGGTGTGGGGGGGAACCTACACATTAGTGAGTGATAACTCATCTTGGCTTCAGCTTCAGAGATTGTGAAAGTGGTCAAGAAAACTGCTTTAAAAAAAACCCAAATCTATGGGGTATGTGGAACCATCTCAAGAAGATCCATCAAAAATGATGTCACCCTTCCCTATATCAACTCTTGTATTTTTTTAATCATTAATTAACAATAATAATATACATGAACCTAAATTATCACCTAATGAATCATCTAAAACCTTTCCTAGGCATTATTTGCAACAAACTATAGATAATAGACCATAATTCCTTAACAACCATAAAAAAGTCAGCAGCCTACTGATTAAAAATGCAGACTCCCTTCACCCTGCCATCAGAATTTCCACACAGAAGGTATGGTTGAAATTGTGGGAATACTTGTATGGTAGTTATTTATAAATTTTAGACTATATGCACTTAAATAAAGAATGCCATATACAAAATTATGTAGAAAACTTTTCTATATTAAAAAAAAACAAGTATATTCATGAGGAATTTAAATGGGTGCACTTGTGGGCCTGTCTGTGTGTGTGTTCACCACCCCAAGTCAAATCTCCTATGGGCGCACTTTTCTATTCTCTGTCTTATTTGGTTCAGGACATGCTTCCTAAAGAATAAGAGTCTGGAAATGGTCATTGAAAGAGCAGAGAGAAGTAGTAACTTCTCAGTCAAACAGAAGCTTCTCATAGAAAGTACTGGCACAAACTTGAATATAATCTCATAATACCCTTAAGGGGAGCACAGGGCAAACTAGGATGCCCTGTGCTTCCAGGACGCTGAGAAGTAAAGCTTCCCGTTCAAGTTCACCATCAATAAGTGACTGAATCAAAAATTGAATGTAGGTTTTAGGATTCTCTAAATCCAGTTGGGACCAACAGAAGGCAATAAAGCATATTATCTTACATTGTGGTGGCTCTAATTTTTTTAATTGTACAGTAAAAAATTCATGAAGTTTTCAAATCACATTGATCATGAAAATCTTATTTTTCTTCATGAAAAAAACCTGTTTGTCATCCCATGAAATTACTGTAATTTGAAGATAAAATGCAGGTAAACTGAAATGCCATTAGACATCCATCCAGAAACCTAAAATTAAGGATCAGTTCTCTGTTACAACCTCTACCACTTAAGCAACCAAATTATTCACAAAATGAGTCCAGGTTTACTCACATGCTCCACTTTCAGCAAAATAAGTCACTCTTCATCACTGTATTTTGCCTCTATGTCACGAAAGCAAGATCTAAGTCACCCATATGACTAAGCAATTTATACTAAATAACTCCCAATAACAATAGTAACTTTACCTCACTTTTTCCTCACAGAAGTTTTCTTCCATCTTAAGGTCTGTGGATTTCCATACCTCTCCATTCAATTATACACTTCCTTCCCAGTTACCTACTGTTTTTTATAACAAACTACCCCAAAAATTAGTTATCCCCGGTGGTGGTGGCATCATCGTCATCATTGTTACTGGTTTTTAGTGTCTCACAGCTTCATGGGTCAGACATCCAGGATTCAGCTGGAAGTTTCCTCTCTTTTACATGGCATTGAATGAGGTCGCTTGCTGGTACTCAGCTGGCAGCAGGACTGTAAGGGATGCCTTCACTTGCAGCTCTGGTGCCTTAGTGGGGGTGGCTGGAAGGCCGGGCACCTGCGTACTCTTTCCAGCGTGGCAGTCTCAGGTAGTCAGGCTTTTTACGTGGTGGCTCATGTATCTTGAAGAGACAGGGGGTGAAATCAGCCGATATTATAAATCCTGGGCCCAGAAACTGTCACAATATTATCTCCTCTTTATAGATTGATCCAAGGAGTCCCAGAACTGATCCAGATTCAAGAGGAGGGGTGCAAAGATCATACGGAGATAAGAGAAATGTCAAAGGAATTTGTGGACATCTTTAGTCAGCTACATATTATCACCATGGCTGAGAAACTGTGCTCTGAGCCCTGACCTATGTGGCTCAGTGGGTTGGGCATCGTCTGTCAAAACCAAGGGTCACAGTTTGATCCTTTGGTGGGCACATACCTGGGTTGTATAGGTTTTGTCCACATTTGGTGCACATACAGAGGTAACCAATGTTTTTCGCCCACATCAATGTTTCTCTCCCTCTCTTTCTTCTTCTCTTTCCCTCTCTCTAATAATAAATATAAAAAAAATAAAATAAAATAAAATAAAATAAAATAAAATAAAATAAAATAAAATAAGAACTTGTGTTCTGAAAACACAATTCCAATCCTGACTCTCTACCACTTGCTAGTGTGACAAAACAAAACTAATTGTTTAATCTTTCTCTGTCTTGGTTTCCTTGTCTGTAAAATTGGGATAATAAATGCATTCATTCAACAAATACTTATTGAGCACGTAGAATGTAGCAGATGGTTAAAACCAAAAAGAAGAATAAGCTGGCTCATGCTTTCAAGTAGCATATTGACTAATGGAAAAAAAATATGTGTCCATTCATTCTTTCAACAAATATTTGATACGTACTTACAAAGCACCAAATAGAAGCATTTGTGCACATCTCTACTATGTAACAGGATAGAATTCTTTTTCAAACTGGATTTTGATTAAATGGGACCTTGAAATCATTTCTGTTTTCTTTATGGAAATCTAAAACAATTTTTTTCATTCAAGTTGAATTATGTTTACGCTGAATCTGCATGTCAGATGAGGTGCAGAAACCATGGAGAGGCTAGTGACTGAGGAGCTTAATAAGAATGACATGTTCTCCCTGAAACGTCCTATCTCTACTGAAAACCCTTTTATTAATGCAGAGTCAGATTGGTGCTTGATGACAGGGCCTACCTGGAGGATTTCAGTATTCATTTAGTTTTGGCATTTCAATAATCAGTTCAACCACTAATAACCTTGACTCTAAATTGTTTTGAGTAGTCTTTAAAAGAATAACCAAAGAATAAAATATGCTTTTATGCCATTGCTTCGTTGATAAAGGAGATAGTAAATGCACATATTTTCAACCTCCTGAAATAATTTTGTGCATAGATAACTGTCTAAACACAAGGATCCATGTTTTTGTCTCTCATTATCCAGGCTTCACATAATTGACAAAATACAAAAAGATTCAGCTAGTTTGTATTTCAGCACAGAACTCCCCTAAAATTTGTTTCTTAATTAAAACTTTACCTATGATTTTATATGCTTTGTTTTCACATAGTAGATAGCTAATAAAGAAGTTTTAAACAATAACCACATTCTTACTGGCATACTATGCAGAACGATGCAGCAGAATAAAATGGTGGAGTATGGCTCTGAAACCAGACAGGACTGAGCTTTAAATCCAAGCTCTGCCACTTATTAAAAGACTAAAATTTCTTAAACTCTCTAAGCTCGCACTCCATGTACAAAATAAGAATAATGTGAGCAGTAACACTATAGAGTAGTAAGAGAATTTCATGATCATTTAAAGCACGGGCACAGCGCTTTGACACTCTATGTTCTTGATGAATGACAGTTGTAATTTTGTTGCCATCATTGCTGTTATTTAGGGATGGCATTTAGAGATGTGCAAAATATTGCAGCAAAATATCCTGGTATTCTTGTCCTTTGAGTGTACCTCAACCACCTTTTGTCATGCCTTTTTGTGATATCATGACCACCGCAAAAAAAAAAAAGTGAAACAAAGCAGTATTTACTGAGACAGACTGTCAAAGATCCCTGTAATTGGGGCTCTGTCCCATGACTCTTCAAGCCCAGCTCTTTGCCCATGGGAGATGCTTACCAATGTCTTTGATACTAATGACAGTGAGGTATTTGATTTTTATGTGAAAAACTTTCAGCGTATTTAAAAGCTATTAATAGCAAACTGGTAACTTCGTACAAAAGGAGCTAATATATTTTTAATTCTTACAAAGCAAGATCAATTTCAGGAGCCTTCACAGAAACAAAGTGTTAAACTATTATTAACACAAAATAAAAAGTTCATTATTTCCTTCACAATTTTCTAATCCAGTGACTGTTCTCTCCAATCTTTTCAAAGTGGTCTTTGTCTTATGAATGGCCAAGCCCTCTGTTCTGGAGGTCTGCAACCAAAGCCACTTGAGTTATAAGCTTCCAACCCTAGTGAATTCCATCTCAGAGTGAGGCAAATACTGGCCCATGTGATATTTATTGCTTTTGTTAAGCTAGGAGTAAAGTGGTTGAAAATGGAGAATAAGATACTGCTTTATGAGAATTATCTGGTAGTAACAGGTAAAGCAGTGGAGGTTTAACTCACATCTCACATCTTACAAATAAAAGGGCATAGAATCTCCACCACCCATTAGGTCCTTCATTTTGTCCTTGAACAAGACTAGTGACCCTTCCTGGTTTGATTAAAGCTGAACACAGAGCCGCAGGTTCCTCACCTGGTTATTCCTTCAGCCTCTGTTACATGTACATTCTGCATGAGGGAGGATTTCTAAACATTTCCTCTTTACAAAGCATAACCCTCCACTTTTCTTCTTCAGGTGTTATCTCTGAAAAAGTACATTCACCTTGAAAATCTCCGTAAGCGCAAGGCCAATGAGCTGGAGATGTGTATCTACAGACTCCCCAAACCACAGCCCCACTTTTCCCTCTGCACAGTCCTCCAGCCAGTTCACTGCTGAAGCCAAGATAGGAACTCCAGGGTCAGTGACCTAGTCACAACAGCTTCAGAATCTGTTGAACAACACAGGGAGTTTTCTAGAACATTAAAAATTTCAGAAAACCCATTTGATGAAACTGTGATTCCATCCCACTTTTAAGCCCACTTAATTGCCCTAATGTGTTTAAAAAGTGTTTGGAAACATGACGCTTGGATTGAGAATGTAGGCTGTGCCTTGTTCCCATCCCTCCTTCATCCTTTTCTTGACAGACAGCTAGCTCTTCAACAGGGCGTTTGGCTGCCAGGGCTGGTGAGAGCGGCGCGGGAGCAAGCAGGGGGGCGAAGAAGGGGAGAGCCAGCGCTTCAGGAGGCAGCTTCCTTCCTTTAGAGCTGCACAAACAATTCAAGAAGCCTAGTCTCCCCCATTAAAACCAGTCACCTCTGACATCCTGGCTGCCGTGTATTAAACTGGCATCGAAGCACTTAACCTGCTGGATCGCCCGCCTTTCTCCAGACACCTGCCCAGCAGCAGACTAAACAAACAGGGATTCTCCACTGCGCAAAAGTTGGCTTCTTTCACTGGGTCTCCCATCTGTTAAAAAGCCATTGTCTGAGAAAGTGTTCAGCTAGCGGGGGAGCGGGAGCGACTGCACACTGAACTGCCCCCTTTTCCCCATAAAAAGTCCTCTTTAGCATTTTCTTTTCTCCCCGGTTTTCATTGCCTGATTTATTCATTGGTTTCACCTCTTCTCCCCTCCCCCTTGGTTCAGGAGGAGAGCCTCCTTGTCTTCAGTTTCTCAGGGGTCATGTCTTTTCAGTCACCAGGACAATACCCGCTGCTGGCATCTGCTTCCAGATCCAATCAGCCATATTGTGAACACATCCTGCCAGAGAATTGTTCCTCCTTTTGCTCGGCTTTGTTGCCAATTTCATGCCATGTATTGCTCCATGTTTTGTGCTTCATGAAGCTGTCACAAGCATAAAAGTGGTCTGACCAGGGTCGTAGTAAAAGGGGTGGGAATGAAACATCCACCAAAATGTTGAGCAGGCCACCCACAGTCCACACACACATGCACACACTCACACAGTCCCCACACTCACACCCCAGCCCACACACACCCACACACAGTCCACACACAAACACACACAGTCCACACATAAACAAAATACTCACAAGTTTCACACAATACATACAATCACACCCCCACACAATTCTGACATACAATGTATACTCAAACATAGGCACATCTGGGGCCCTCACACATTTCCCTTTCTCTCCCCCAGGTTTAATTGTCACTAGTGAGATACTTTACGTTTCTTCAGAGGGGCAGACAGTTTTCTAAGGGGCTATGAGGTATGATACCTTTCATAACTGTAAAGAATATATTAGGGGGGTGGGGTGGTAAATGTTGTGGAAATTAAAGAAAGACCAGATTTTTTTCTTTTTCCTCCAGTGTGTCTAGTCATGTATAAATATTAATAAACCATTGTACAAAATCTTAAAAACATACCAGAAAGTACTTTACAAGGCAAATTACCCCAGATTAAAAGAACAACATTATAGGAAGCATATTCGTTTTCTTTGAGACATTAGCCTCCCATAAAAAACAACCATGTATAAACATGACAACTAAAGCACAAAAATTAACCTCCTGGATGTGAGGGAAAATGTCCATGAACCCCCTCCACTTGTGTTGTGGTTCTTGGGTACAGGAGTATCCAACTTATCAAGAGGCTCTTTGTAAGTTGTGGATTAGCCTGCCAGAGCACAAAAGACGAAACTGCATTGCAAAGCTTTGCTGAAACCCAGCTTTTAGGAAGGAGAGTAGCTGGGGTTACAAGTCCTGTCACCCAGAGAGAGAGCCCCACTGTCTGAATTGGGCCTGACTGCTGGCAGCCTGCCAGCTGAGGGGGACCTGCCTTTCTCCTTAAAGTGATAAGTTACGGGAAAAGAAGGAGGGAAAATGGAGAATGAAAAGTCAAAATCCTCATAATAAAAATTTCATTAAATTTCTCTCATTCTATAGTGTGTTCTTTGCTTTTTATTTCAAAAAGTTCTAGAAATTCTGCATGTAGCTTCTTTACAATATATTATGTCTATACTTTATTTTCCTATGCTCCTATTTCAGCACCATGAGTAGAGACATCCCGATGTCTATTTCTATTTTTTGGTGGTAGTTGTTTGGTTGTGAATGCCAAGAGTTTTAGAACAGACCAGGGTCCCAGGCAGGAACACAGGAGGCAGCTGCGCACTGGGATAAGTCTCCTCTTCATCTCCTCATCTCTAACAAACTGACACAGGGGCCTGTTTTGGTGCTTAAGATTTCCATTATTGGAGACCCTCTTCTAGAGAGAGTTATAAACTATTATTACAAAAGAACATAAAAATGCAAATCTATAATCCCCAGGGTACATTTAAACATGAAGTTTTTAGCATCCACTTCCACCAAGAACCACAAGAATAAGCAACAGACACTCACAACTGAATGAAACAAATGTGTTTGGCACCCAGTCTTCAGAATTTTGTGGGGGCAGCTCGAGCTGACAAAGACGCATCCCAAGGTGGGGCAAGTGTGACCGAAGCACTCAGAAAGGGTAAAGCATCTAAGCACAGCACACTACTGTCATAAATGGTGTGTCCCTTCAAAGGCCACTCTGGGACACGGTGTTTGGGGTTCAGAATTTTTCTCTACCCCAACTCACCCCAGTCCTTATTAGCTTCCTGATGTTTTGAACCCCTTACCCTCTGAGTGATTTCCACTCCTGAAATGTAATTCGTCAGGGTTTCTGAGAACTAGAACATCTAGCTGCCAGAGGTAACACACACAAAATCAAGGTGAAGGAAGCCTACTCAAGAAAACTACTAGAAGTTTGCATGTCACCCACCTACCCTGGCAAAGTCCACACTCAGTTCCCATTCAACTCCGCCAGCCACTAGACATTGGTGGAACATCTACTATGTCAGCTGCTGCACTGAGCTCAGACACACAAAGAGGAGTAAGTCACTGGCCCTGCACTCAGAGAGCTTCAAACCTGGTAACAGGCAACCACTGACATCAAATGTTACAACACAGTATGTCATGATATAAAAATTGTTCTTCAAAAGTACGGTAAAGAGCGGGACCCCCTGGGCAAAGCACTTTCCTTCTGTAAAAAGACATTCCTTTTGCTAAAGCCTAAATATTGAATAAAAGGGGGGATGTGCAGTGGAGTAAAACATAAGATGCGTGGACTAAAAGGGTGAGAGGGTTAGGACATGGGAAGTCAAGGTACGACACAGAACAGGGGCCAGGCTAAAAAATTGTTTTCCACAGCACACAGGAGTGGAGACTGGAGGGAGAGAGAAAATAACCACTTTGATGATGTCAGGTCAGCGAGAAAAGATGTCCTCAAATGCCCAGTTTCCTAACCTAATCCCCAAGTACCCCAGTCTTTTGCTTTTCTCATGACTTCATTATTGCTAACTTTTTCAAGGGCCTTTTGAAATTCTAAATGTATTCAATGTAACCAGAGTCCAAAATGTGCTCCCTTTTTTGTTTTATCCTAATTTTTTTTCTTTCTTTCCCAGCCCTATACTTTTTATTTAAGTTTAGCAAAGACATTGAGCCAGCAAGCCTTATGAGCAGACCAGAGCCAGTGTTGTGCTCCGTGTGAGCGTGCATGTGTGTGTTAAACAATTTCATGGACATCTGTCACGCACAGTTAACTTTGCATTGCTGCATTTTAAGTGGTGGGCCCAGGCTTGGCCGGCAGTGATAAAGTAGCTGGCAGTTTTCAAAAAGCCACAGGATAACAGAGCATGAATCATAAAACACACTACTGTGTAGCAATATCCAAGTTCATTCAATGCAATGAAACCATGCAGAGGCCCTTTATCCCCAGCTAATTATGTGGAAACGTCTAAGACAATAAAGCATCTGGTGGTCTTTCTTCCCCATTTCAATTTTTCTCAATATTGTGACAGGGCAAAGTATTGTGCCTTTCCCAGGGTAGTTGCAGTGAAGAGGAGTAAAAGCAAGGGTCAGGGAAGAGCAAATAGATGAATTTATAACTTTCTTTTTATTTATCCCTTCTCCATTGTCTCTCTGGAAGTCTTCCTTCAGGGCTGTATTTTGCAATCACTATTCTCATTGCACTCTGCTTGAATCCCCTTTTTCCCTCCTATTAAAAAAAAAAATACCACCCAAACTGCCAGGCTGCCTATGATTCCCTTTGCTGGAAGGGCTTTCTCTCCCCCAAGGGCATCAAGAAATTTAAGTCTAAGGTTTATCTCCAAACTTAAGATAAACTCTCCAGACTCAGGTTGAGGGAAGGGTTCATACTTCCAGGAATGAAACCTAATGTGCGATTTTCTATATTGGTTCTAGAAAGAGGGGATGAAAATGGTCCCTGTGATTAAGGTTTTCCCAGAGAGGGTTCCCCATAATTGCCCTGCACATGGTTCTTTTTGCCATTCTCTGGAAAACACACGCAAATGCCATGCGTTGCACTCCTGGGGGTTTTGATGAAAGCCCCTTTATAGCTAAGCACTGTGAATGAGACTCGAGCCAGAGTCTGATGAGGTGACTAATTGGTACCACTAGCTTAAAAAGCTAATAAGTTAATTAGATTAACTTCGTTCATGTTTGCACAGGGCTTTGAAGAGGGAAACACTATAGGAGCCTTAAGCCTCCCTGAATTGAGGTTGGATGCAGCTCCACGCTGGGTACAAGCTTTCCCTGGAACTACAGGTCTATTGTGATTATTTTCTGTTTTGTTTTGTTCTATTATTTAATTTTTCAGCCACTTCCCAATCTTTTTCAAAGGCCAAATTAAAGTGACATAACATGCCTTTAGTATCTCCTAGGGCTACCATTTTAGTCACTATAAATCTAAATTCCATTCAAACCATTATGAATGTTTTTATATTCTCACCTTCTCTGGGTATAATTATGTCTTAACATCCACATCTTTGTGATTCCAGCTGAAGAATCAAGCCATATTCTTTCCAATCCAAAGATAAAAATAATTGCTAGAAAATTTACCTGAGTGGTATTTGCATTCTCTTTAGATTGCTCAATTACCCCACACCTTGAGAATGCAGTGAGATCCAGAGTCACAGTATTATTATTTTATCGAGTTTTTAGCATTTAGTATATTTTGTAGTCATCATCAATGTCCCATGTCATCTATCTTTCTATCATCTATCTATCTATCTATCATCTATCTATCTATCTATCATCTATCTATCATCTACCCATTCATCCTTCCAACTAGCTATCTGGCTATCTAATATATTCAGCAATCATTGAACAAGGCACAGAAGCACTGCTCAGTAGATACACAGTGATGAAGACAGAGTACAGCCCTCAAGGAACTTTTAATTTGGGACACATAATATCTCCCCTGAAGAAAGTACCTAAAAACAAAGCAAGGAGAGAGGTGATTGAGCTAGAAAACCCAGGGGAGGTTTTAAGGGCAAGGTGGCCTTTTAAGCTGAACTGTAAAGAAATTTGACAAGAGGGGATGGAGAAAAGGTTCTCCCTGTGTGAAAGAGACGGCAGAAACAAAGGTTCTAGAGGCTCATGGCACATCTAATGAACAGAAAATAATCCCATATCGCTGAGAGATACCACATTGGGCAGGAAAGTCACATGAAAAGAATTAGGTAAAGAAAGACAATGGCATGATCAGTAAAGGCGTTTTGAGATTGTCCTTTAAAAGGCAATAAAGAACAAACTTATGGTTGTCAGAGAGGAAGGGGTAGGGGATTGGGTGAAAAAGGTGGAGGGGATTAAGAGCTACCAACTTCCAGTTATAAAATAAATAAATCACAGGGATATAAAGTACAGCATATGGAATATAGTCAATAATGTCATAATAACTTTATATGGTGACAGATGTTTTCTATACTTATCATGGTGATCACATTGTAAAGTATATAAATGTTGAATCACTATCTTGTACATCTTAAACTAAAATAATATTCTATATCAATTATATTTTAATTTTTAAAAGAAGGAAGTAAAAATCCAAACCAAAATGGTTGCAAAAAGTAATAAAAAAGGAAGGGAAGGGAAAAAACACATCAGACATATATGAGCCTTTTAAGTGGGAAAAAAATTTAAGGAGCAGATTAGAAATCAAAATGTGTAATCACATTTTTTTATTTATGAACTTTTATCTTCTTTGGATGGTAGGCTTAAAAGTGTTTGCCTAGAACTTCTGTAGCTTATTTTTTCTCAGTAATGAATATGTATCTTCAAAAAATAAAAGATTATAAATTTTATCAACTAATGTTAAGACAGTGACATCCCTAGAGAAAAAACTTAGAAAGTAATTCAGATAGAGTAATTGTCATGCTAGTACCAAAAAATGTTGAAACTCAGGATGGCATAGTGGAGGAGCACCATGAGAATTAAAGGTAAAATCACTTGCATTTTTATTTCAGCTTCACAATTCTGGGCAAGTTGCTTAACTTCTCCAACTCTCAGTTTCCTCATCTGTAAAAAAGGATAATAACAGTGCCTGCTTTACAGGTTTGGATGAATGAGATAGCTGTGTAAAGTGCCTAACATGTGGAAGACACTCAATAAATGTTATACCCCTCCCCCCCTCACAACCCAGTGTCAGGACCCCATCGTGTTTGTATGAAGGCACAGAGAAAACCACCACAATAATAACAATTTTTCATTATTCACGCCACCTGGTCTTAAAAAACCTAGAAACCGGAACTCTTCAGGGAAGAGTGTTATCAACCAGCCTTTCCTATTCTATAAGCATATGCATCCTTGTTTTCAACAAGTTGCCTGTTCTTCCTCATCTTCAGTCATCTAACATGGAGTTCTCTGCTGCATGCAGGTTTGGGGAAAGATATAAAGAGATATTATCTTTGCCTGTAAAGTGCTTGCATCAGTTTCCAAGGGCTGTCATAATAAAGTACAATAAACTTGGTGGGTTAAAAGAAGAGAAATTTATTCTCTCAAAGTTTTAGAGTTCAGAAGTCTAAAATCAAGGTGTTTATAGAGCTGTGTTCAACCTGAAGACTTCAGGGGAGAACACTTCCTTGCCTCTTCCAGGTGGTGGCATTCCTTGGCTTGTGGTAACATAACCCTAGTCTATCCTCATGGTCTTCTTCTCTGTGCTTCTGTGTGTCATTCTGTGTGAGCCTCTTATAAAGACACTCTCATTGGATTTAGGTCCCCCTAATCCAATAATCCTTGATCCTTATCTTCATTACATCTTTGATCACCCTATTTACAAAAAAAGCCACAGTCTAACGTTCCTGAAGCATGGACATGAATTTTGGGGGGACACTATTCAACCCACTACAGTGTTTTAAATGTAACTGGTTCCCTGGCAGCTGAAAAGGCCTAAAAAAAGTGACATCCCTGTAGCAACAAGCATACTTAGTACACAGATCTTGGTCTCTAATCTCCAACAAGAGAAACTAGGTCTCCTTGAAGAGAAGGCTGATTCTAGGACTGGGGCAGGAAACATACAAGATGATCTCAGAACAACTTTAAGTGTCAAAAAATTACAAAGGGCTAACACACACATATACACACTGAAGGGGATATGACAAAGGAGCACAGCACCTCTTATATGAGTGATACTACATGAGAAGAACTGTCCAGCCGAGTCCAATCAACCCACAGAATCATAAGGAAGAATATGAGGAGACTTCCAGTCAAGATGGGTGCATAGGTAAACACAGCTCACCTTCTTACACAGCCACAGGAAAAATTACAACTACCAACAAAACAACTATTACTCAGAATCATCAGAAAATCAAGCTGCATGGAAGTCTGACAACCAAGGAATTAAAGAAGTCATGTTCATCCAGACAGGTAGGAGGGGCATAGACATGGAATAGGTGGTGCCACAACCATGTGTGATGGGTAAAAATCAGGAGGGATACATCAGGACTGAGGGATCCCAGCCACACACCAGACCACTCAGCACATGGTCCCAGTGCCAGGAAGATAAGTCCCTGTAACTTCTGGCTATAAAAACCAGTGAGGGTTGAGGCAGTAGAAGAAATTCCAGGATTATCAAGCATCTCCTCTTAAAGGACCCACAACAGACTTAGGACTTACAAAGACTCACTGCCTCTGGGCTCCAGCACTGGGGCAGCAGCTGGAAGGGCACAAGTGGCATACAGGGAGAAACTGAATTGTCTGTCATCAGGGCGAGTGCTTGGAGACAACTTCCTCCCAAACAAAACTCCAGAGGCCTGGCAGTGACCATTGTCCCTCTTCTAAGCACTCCCCAACACAGGGCCACAGAGTGGCAAAGCCACATCTGAGACTCCATCAACCTGGTATGCAGGGGTTGCTCTACCCTGGTTATTACCTAAGACTTCATTTCACCCAACCTATGGGTATGCTTTTCTACCATAGGCTATACTACTAAGATAGTGACTCAAAGCAGTTCTATCTAATAAATAGAAACAAACACAACGAGGCTTCCAAAATGAGAAGACAAAAAAATATGACCCAAATGAAAGAACAGAACAAAACTACAGAAAAAGGACCAAACAAAGTAGAGTAAGCAATCTCTCAGATGCAGAGTTCAAAACACTAGTTATAAGGATTCACAAGGAACTCATTGGATACTTCAACAGCATTTTAAAAACCCAAGTAGAAGTGAAGGTTACACTGTGAAATAAGGAAAAATTTACAGAAAATCAAAGGTGGAGTGGATGAAGCTGAGAATCAAATCAATGAGTTGGAACATAAGGAAGAAAAAAATCAATCAGAACAAGAAGAAGAGATAAGAATCCAAAAAAAATGAAGATAAGGAATCCTTGGGATCCTCAGGGTAACTTCAAATGTACCAACATTCGAATCATAAGGGTACCAGAAGAAGATAATAAGTAAGAAATTGAAAACTCATTTGAAAAAAATAATGAAAGAAAATTTCCATAATTTGGTGGAGGAAATAGACATACAAGTCCAGGAAGCATAGAGTCCCAAACAAGATGGATGCAAAGAGGGCTACACTAAGACACATCAAAATTAAAATACCAAAGGTTAAAAATAAAGAGAATATTAAAAGCCACAGGAGAAAAGCAGATAGTTACCTACAGGGGAGTTCCCATAAGACTGTCAGCTGATTTTTCAAAAGAAACTTTGCAGGCTAGAAGGGATTGGCAAGAAGTATTCAAAGTGATGAAAGACAAGGACCTACAACCTAGATTACTCTACCCAGCAAAGCTATCATTTGGAATCAAAGGGCAGATAAAGTGCTTCTCAGACAAGGTAAAGTTAAAGGTGCTCATCATCACCAAGCTATTATTATATAAATGTTAAAAGGACTTATTTAAGAAAAAGAAAATCAAAACCATGAACTTTAAAATGGCAATAAATTTATAATTATCAACCATTGAATCTAAAAAACAAACTAAGCAACCAAGCAGAACAGAAACAGAATCATAGATTTGGAGATCATTTGGAGGGTTATCAGTTGGGAGGGGAAAAGGGGAGAATGGGTGAAAAGGTGCAGGGATTAAGAAGCACAAATTTGTAGGTACAGAATAGACAGGGGGATGTGAAGAACAGTATAGGAAATAGAGTAGCCAAAGAACTTACATGCATGATCCATAGACATGAACTAAGACAGTGGATGCCAGAGGGAATGATGGTACCAGCTGGAGGACAGCAGACAGGGAAAAATTGGGACAACTATAATAGTATGATCAATAAAATATATTAAAACCAAGTTATAAGAAAGAATAACTCATGATGTTTGAAGCCAATAAGTTTTGGGGTGCTTCGTTTTGCAGTAATAGATAACAAAGATAGATAACTTTTCTTCTTATTAACTTAGTAAAGATATGCTTTTTAAAATGTTAATGCTATTAAGAGCACATCAAGATATGATCAGACAAAATTAAAACTCTACATAACATCAAATATCTGATGATTCAGTGAGATATCCCGATATTCACAAATCACTAGAAGCATATGATTACAGTTTTTTAATCTTTCCATTATTGGTGGCCTCCTTAATAGGTGACAATATTCTATTTAAAATACCAGTTGCTTTTGATATATTTTAAGATGAATAAAACCTTATATATTTATTTTTAAGCTAATTTTTAAAATATATGGTGATAAAGAGGCAACACTATCAAGGTTTTTAATTCTTTCAGCTGAGTAAATTCATCCTTTGACTGAGACCTTGAGGAGGTTTAAACATAAGTACCTGAAGAAGAAAGAATGAGAGCAAACAATGTTGAAATGAAAAAAATATAGGGTACAAAACAAAATGTTCTGATTGTCAGAATGTGAGATGCTTGGGTCATTGGGCAGGAGTGGGATAAAAAACTACTTCCCTGTGCCAAAGAAGGGGAACTTTAAAAAGTGCAGCCATCAACTGTCTAACGTTAGGGATTTCTGTAAGTTAAAAGGAGATCAGGGCATCTTAAAATGTCAGTTAGAAAAGACGTATTTAGTCATTTTGTTTCTGAAAAAAATAGTAAATCCACATACAACAAGTAACTTTCCCAATACAATTTGGTGACAACAAAGCAATCAGGTACCCCAACATGCCTAATGATCCATGGGGTCCTGTTTCCATCTGAAGACGTCACAAGCTACAATCCACTGAAAGTCATTTGCTAAACATAAGTTAGCATGAGAAGAAGCACATTCTCTTTGTAAACATGCTTTTGTATTTTTTTACTGAATTAATTCTTTTTTAAGTTAACTTTGCCATTGTGCTTCATTGAACACCAGGAGTGCACATGGATATACAGAAGTATGTGTATGGACATGGTATGTATAAATAAGCCAATGAGAAGTCTATGCATACTGCTTCTACTTTTCTCTTTTTTTCAATAAACCTCGGAGTTTAGCTCCCCCCTCTACCATTATTCACTCCTTGAAGTCATTACTAACTCCTATCTAACAAATCTTCTGGGCTTTTCTCCAACACATTTGTTCCTGTTGATCACATCCTCCTTGTTTGAAACTCTGGTTCATCGACATGACTACAGTAAACTCTCTATAAGCTCTATTTTACTTGTCTTTACTCTTTCTCACTCCCTATTTTAATTATATTTTATTGATTATGCTATTACAGTTGTCTACCTTTGCCCCCCTCCACCCAGCACCCTCTACTCCCTCAAGCTATCCCCCAACCAGTCCTGTCTAAGAGTGATATATATAAGTGCTTTGGCTACTCCATTTCTTATGCTGTACTTTATATTCCCGTGGTTATTCTGTAACTACCTATTTGTACTTCTTAGTACCCTCAGTTCTTCACTCATTCCCCTACATCCCCTACCATTTGGCAACGATCAGATTCCTCTACATACCCATGGTTCTGTCTCTCTTCTTCTTGTTTGCTTAGTTTGTTTTTTAGATTCATTTGTTGATAGATATTTATTTATGGCTATTTTATTATTCATAGCTTTGATCTCCTTCTTTTTCTTAAATAAGTCCCTTTAATGTTTCATATAATAATGATTTGGTAATGATGAACTCCTTCAGTTTTTTCTTGTCTAGGAAGCTTTTTATCTACCCTTCAATTCTAAATGATACCTTTGCTGAATACACAATCTTGACTGTAGGTCTCCGTTTTTCATGATTTTGAATATAGCTTGCCAATCTCTTCTAGCCTGCAAAGTTTCTTCTCAGAAATCAGCTAACAAACTCAAGGGAACTCCCCTTGTAGGTAACTAACTGCTTTTCTCTTGTTGCTTTTAAGACCCTCTTTTTATTTTTAACCTTTGGCATTTTAATTATGATGTGCTTAAGAGTGGGCTTCTTTCCACCCCTCTTGTTTGGGACTCTCTATGACTCCTGGACTTGCATGTCTATTTCCTTCACCAAATTAGGGGAGTTTTATTTCACTATTTTTCCAAATAGATTGCCAATTTCTTGCTCTTTCTCTTCTCCTTCTGGCACCACTATGATGTGAATGTTGGAACACTTGAAATTGTCCCAGATCCTCTTTACACTATCCTCATTTTTTTAAACATTTTTTCTTCTTTTGTTCTGATTAGCTGTTTTTTGTTTCCTTATGTTCCAAATCATTGACTTGATTCTCATCTTCATCCACTCTATTGTTGTTTCCCTGTAAAATGTTCTTTATTTCAACTAGCATATCTTTAATTTCTGACTTGATCTTTTTCATGCTCTTGAGGTCCTCACTAAGCATCTTTATAACCAGTGTTTTGAATTCTGCATCTGAGAGATTGCTTATCTCCACTTTGTTTTGTCCTTTTTATGGAGTTTTGATTTGTTCTTTCATTGAGACCATGTTTCTTTGTCTCCTCATTTTGGCAGCCTCCTAGATGTTTGTTTCTATGTATTAGGTAGAGTTGCTATAACTCCCTGTCTTAGTAGTATGGCTTAACACGGTAGGTGTCCTGTGGGGTCCAGGGTACAGCCTCCCCTATCAACCAAGCTGGGTACTTGAGGTGTGCCCTTCATGTGGGTTGATCACACCCTTCTGTTATAGTTGAGACTTAGTTGTTGTTGGCAGGTAACTGGGTATGAATTGCCTGAGTCATTCAGCTGCAATAATCGGTTGTGATCACTGACCACCAACCTCTACCCTCCATGGAGGATCAGCTGTTCAGGAGCATGGTGGTGGTGCTCCACATGGTCTGCAGCTCTCCAGTGGGTACACAGACCCTGCAGTTTCCTGGGTGGTGCAGGCCAAGTGCAGCCCCCACCTATGCTTTGCCCAGGGCCACCCTACTTTAGCTATAAAGAAATCTGAGGTGGCTGCTACTTGTGATGGGTTTGGAGATTCCCAGACAAAGCCAAGCTGTGAATCTAGGCTGGCTGCTGCTGGTACCAGGCCTGGGGCCACTTGGGGGCTTATTGAGGCAGGCTGTTGCTTGTTTGAAAGGATTTAGAAAGTTTTGAAGTGTGAGCCATGACCAGTCATTAATATGGAAAAGCCACTGTTAACAGCTGTAAGTTGTGTGGGAAGGGGCCTCCAAGGATTTCCAGGGTGGGGCCAACAATGTTATCCACGTTGATGGAACCTCAGATATGGCACCTGCCTGTGTGCTCTGCGGGAGACGATTCAGAAAAGGGACGTAGGCCTCTGCCTGTCTTTCTGTCTGGGAGAAAGCTGTCCTCCAGCTCTTGCCTTGATGCCAGACACTTTAGTTTCTCCCTGTATGCCATTGGTACTTTCAAGCTGCTGCCCGGTACTGGAGCCCAGAGGGAGTGAGTCTCATAAGTTCATGTGTGGCTTCTTTAAGAGGAACTGCTTGGAATGCCAGCAGTTCTTCTATTGACTCACTCGCTAGTGGGTTTTGCAGCCAGAAGTTGCAGGGACATACCTTCTTGGCACTGGAACTCTGGACTTTGGTCCCTGGTGTGGCTGGGACTTCTTGCTCCTGAAATATTTTTCCCAAATTTTTATCTACCACGCATGGCTATGGGACCATTCTGTTCTGCATATCCACCCCTCCTACCAGTCTGGATGGGTATTGCGCATTCTCCATTACTGCTCCACTTCCTCTGTTCTTCACACGTTAGAGTTCCATCCTTAGCCATTGACAGACTCATCTTCCACAGCAACATCTTAACCACTTACTGGACCCTCTAAACAGTAGCTCCTTCAAGCTTCCATTGACACGTAGTCCCATTCTTTCTCCACTAACTAAAATTCTCCTTATTTTCCTCAAGGCAGTTAAAACACTGTGAAACCCATCTCTTTCATTTAAATGACTAACCATGCTTTGTACTCCAATTGCACAGACACATGTTATTTACTATCAGAATACAAAAAGGCCCTGTCTACAACAGTGGTTGAGTGTGGGTTCAAGAGTTAAACTGCCTTGCTTTTAATTCTGTCTGCTTTTAATTATGCCTCTGCTTCCTCATCTGTGAAATGGGAATAACAGTACTGATCTCCTTTAGTGTGTGAGGGTTAAATAAGTTCATGTATGTAAAAAATCTGGGAGAGTACCAAGAACATTTTTTTCTTCTCAATAAATGTTAACCATAAGAGTTATTGTAGCATGTTACCATAGTGAATTGAAATTGTTTATTTACTTGTCCAACTCTGTTATTTGACTATAAAACCCTTGAAGATGGGAGCAGGTGTCATTCAAGATTCTATGCCCAATTCATACCACAGAGCATATAATAGGTGTATAAACTATTGATCAAATAGAGAACTTAGGTGAGAGTAAATGGAGAATGAAATAAAGTGATATTGATCTGGGAGAACACTACGGTCCTCTTTGCCAGGCAAAGGTATGGTGCTCCTATAATAAATATTGCAAAACTGCTACAAATAGGAAAGACAGTAATAGTAAGAGACTTCAAGTATCTGGAGAGCTGCAGGAGGCTACAAATGCTGAAAGTATGACATCTGATAAATAATTGACTTGCCTGAAACACAGAGGATAATGAAAAAAATGAGAACTACTGATAATAACTGAGACCAACAAGAAAGAACCATCTGGGGATATAAAAATAGAATTTGGAATGAATTAAATTTAAGATATATTTTGTAGCTATTGCAAACTCCCACATATTGTATTTTTTCTCTTCTATTACCTATCCCTTTCTACCTCTCTTTATCATTAATTTATATAAATGTAATCTCTTTAGATTGTTAATCTTAAAGGGGAAATACCCTATCTTCCACATTTTGCCTCTCTCACAGCATGTAATGTTGTAGTCCCTTTCACCTAGTAATCAGTTAATATTTGTTGACTAAGTAAAAAGAAACCAAGAGGGAAGTCTAAATGGAAAAGAAAGGGGCATATAAATGTTAAATTGCT
Source organism: Mormoops blainvillei (assembly GCA_004026545.1). Taxonomy (NCBI): domain Eukaryota; kingdom Metazoa; phylum Chordata; class Mammalia; order Chiroptera; family Mormoopidae; genus Mormoops; species Mormoops blainvillei. The sequence goes on from PVJD01004494.1 coordinate 60,940, forward strand.
GGTATAATTTACAGGATTTAGTGATTTTTAAGATATGCTAGTGTAATAGAGAAGAAACTATTATAGACCAAAAATTCTGGCCTGGGGGTTAAGAGAAGCTGGCTAAGAATCAGCAGTCATTTACAACAACTGCATTTCAGAGGCAAGCAAATTAGCGTAGGTCAGACTTGCCGATTGGGAGTGTTTGGTGAAATATCCAAATGGAAAAATCCAGGCCATGGCTGACTGGATGATTCTAGAGCCCAGGAGAAGATTCTGGACTAGAGTCAGATATGACAGTCAGCCACATAAAAGTAAGAACTGAAGACATTGAAGGAGATGAGACTGCTACAGAGAGTGTGAAAAGAAACAAGAGAAGGGCTCCAAGAAGAATACTACAGGAATAGAATGGAGAGGCATTGAATAAGACTGAGGCCAAGCAATGAGATAAGAAGGAAAAGAGTTAGAATCATGAGTGTCACAGAGGGAGCCAAAGTGAGGAAGGAATTTCTTGAAGGAGCCTGTGGTCAGTCAGGTCAAACGCACCAGGGTCAGAGGAAGCTGAGAAAAAAATGAGAAAAAGCCATTGGCCTTGTAGAGAGCAGGTTCATGTGTTTCGTGGAGGAAGGGCAGCCATTGTGAACAGCTACCACCTTCGAAAGCCTTAAGAAAATTAAGGCAATGACTGTAGGCCACTTTCAAGAAATTAGAACTGAAGAGAAAGGACTTAATACCTGTCGTCATCAAGACGAATGGATAACTAAAGTGATTGAATGAACAGGTTCTGGCAGGTGTAGCCAATGGGAACCTTGAAACAGAAAAGGTTCAGATGGACTCTCAAATATCTAACCTAGGAGGGACTTGGTAGACAGCATTGAGGTCAAACCTGTGTTGTTACACAGGCAGAAACTCAGAATGTTAGGTAGGTAGTTCAAAGTCACCCAGCAAGTTCATGTCAGGATAGAGATTCAAAAGAAGGTCTCCCATCTCCCAGTGGGTGGTCCTTCCACTATGCTGCTTTGCAACATGAACCTTAAGTTTGGCAAATAACAAAAGAAAAGAAACAGTTTATACCTTTTCTTTTTGTCCCTCTAGTTAGTTCTTCTAGCCTGCCTACCATTCCTCATGAAGATAGTGCTCCTCCTTCCTAATTCATCTGTAAGAACTCTTGCTTTCCATGGGAAAGGCGGCAAGTGGATGTTTCCAAGGTTATTAGGCCTTCCTTTTTCCCTAGCAAACTGACATTCACTTTCCATGCCTACACAAGGCCCCAAGGGGCCAAATTCACAATTGAAGAGAGAAATTGGCAGGAAAAGCATTGATGGAGAAATAGCTTTTCCTCTTATTTTCATACAGGCAGAGTCTACACAGCTTAAGTGGGCTAGGAGGGAGGAGGGAGTAATAATCTGGCAAACTTGGGCAGTGTAAAAACCCAACCCAGCCACTCAAGCCTCCAGACAAAAACATTTTCCCTGAACGTGCCAAGTCCTCTCCCAGCTCCAGGATCTAAGCCTGAGGGACTCGTGGATCCCCAATGGCGGTATTGCCAAGTTGGCATGGGATTACGTGAGGCCTCTGTCCAGCAGAGCATTGGACTCAATCCTCCCCACTTTCTGTGTCCTCTGTGGCACTGAGAGACTATTTAGGAAGGAACACTTCCTCTGTGAAGCCACTAGGGGACTGTTTAATGCACTACATTGGTAATGCAGTGTCTGGGGTCTGGCTAATGTAGATTCACTGGCAAAGGATCCAGACGCTATGGTGACAGGTGATTTAGCAAAACATGGCCAGTTATAATGCTGCACTTAATTACTTCACTCATTGGCTTCACCTACTAACTGGCTCCAACCACTTCTAGTGGAAGAAGATATTTCTCATCAATAAGTTGCTTCCCTTGGATTGCCTCTTCTAGGAATCTGAGTCCAAACTTTTAAAGTAAAATGGAAGAATGATTTTCAGTATTTCCTGCTATAAAAGGGGCATGGACTATCAGGCATGCGGACTCTTCTCTCCATGTCCAAGCCACTGGTTAGGTAACTGGCGACTGCTTCAGGTCAGGAGGAAACTTGGAGTTTCGGAATCATTTATTTATAATAACTTACCTCTTTAAGTTGCTTTGGCCCTTCTACACTCTACTACTCCACCTGCACCAGTGGGGGAATGTGGCAGTCCTGTCAGAAAGGCATCTGTTTTTAGCAGGACCATAACTATTCATGCAGGAATAAAGGTTTATGGGGCTGCTAACACTTACTGAGCCATAAAAACAGGTTATCCCCAAGTATTCATTCTTATTCCCCTTCCTAATTCTGCCTACCCCCCACCCCAATAGCTCATAATAATAATAATATTGGAGGCAGTCTGAAAAATTTTCCTCTTTGAAAGCTGACACAAACCTTGGCAGGCCAGTAATGTATTCAGCAGCTACCTAGTCAGCAATGCAAAATGGTCCCTAGGTTCAAGGCTATGATACATTAGAATATAATTTGGCTGGAGCTTCTCTCTCTATTAAGGAGAACAAATGCATTTTTGAATGACTTGAAGAAGAGGTCATGCTATTACTTATGATGGGTAAACTCAAGGAGGGTCAGAGAGGAGGCTAGTTCAGATAAGCCCTGGGAAAGTATGTGTGCTCTTCCAAATATAATCCTATTTTTGAGGTCTCTCTCTTCACTTTCAAGGGCAGGGAACTTGGCTGCCATCTGGCAGATTGTTAGGAGATTTTAGACAACTGCTGAATCTCTCGATGCCCACCCCAGTAACTCCAGCTGTAGAGTATGGAAAATGCCACCTACCTCAGGCTATAGGGGTCACTGAAAAGTTGCTGCTAATATTGTTGCAATTGTTTGTTTCTCAAAAGGCTAGAATCTAACCAATTTCTGAGAACTTTAAGATAACCAGGTAACATGAGTTTTCTTCCTAAGCGTGTTACAAAGATGCCTGTTTGCTTAAAACTTTGTCATCTTTTCAGTCCTTCCCCTTGTCTGTTTTATACACAGGTTCATGTCCACAAAAGAACTAACTTAGTTCTTTACTAAGGAGCTCAAGTTCCTAGTTCTCACAACCAATCAGGCAGTATATTTAGAGAGAAGGTAAATATGCTTTAGATATTCTTAGCCAAAACCTTCCAAAAAATTGCTTAGTATTGCATTATACTTGGAGCCTACTCTTTCCTAATTAAACTCAGTTAGAGGAGGATTGGGAAAATTGTGTAATGACATAAAAAAAATCTCACTTATTCTGACAAGCTCCAAGTACATTGTTAGATATCATGACTAAAAGTCAACATTTTTTCCTGGGTTCGCATATCTTTACACATGTGCTATAGGTTGAGGGAGCTTCCAAGTCTAGGTCATAGCAACCCTTATTGGTGTTCATTGGTAGAAACCAAGTGGGTAGATGAGGGCCAGGTTTAGCCCACTCCATGAACAGTCTCATAGTCCTCAGAGCAAGTCTTGGCTGTACATCCTTCAGCCTCTGCACCAGGTTTCGTTTGCTTGAGAAGGAGTCACAGTCCATCTGCTGTGCAAATACACAAATACAAAACCATCACCCGTTTCATTAGGAATTAGTCCCCACTAGGATACAGCAGCCCTTTCACCTTTCAGTTGAGGAATGAATGTTGTAATTGTAGATCGAGCTCCTGAGTGAGGCCTTTCCCTAGCAATGAATGGAGTCAAACTTGGCTCCAGGAAGCCACTGGGCCAGAAGCGCCCCAGCAAACTCTGTACCCAATGCAAAAACAATGTGTGCCGACTCTTAGCCTACCTTCTGTTACCCTGTTTTTCCACCCCATTGGGTGAGTTTGGGTGGTAAGAAGTAAAGACTCGAGTGAAGGTGAGATCACTACCCATTTCCAAATATCCAGCCTGCCTGTACCAGCCTATGACCACTAAATTTGCCCCATTGCATCTTCCTCATAGCCAGTATTTTCATAGTTAGTTTGTGAATGATCCTAAAGAGTCAGGCTGACTTCATGAAGTCTTGTGTTGTTCTCTTTTTAAAAAAATAATGATCAGATATTATTAATTCTGTAACTAGAAAAATATTTAAGTGCTATGACATTTTACATGACTTTCAAGCATGGGTATGACTAAAGAGATTAAAGGAGAGCAAAATTTAAAACTTAGTCTCATATGTATATGTAAGATTTCTCTGCAAGGGTCTCAAGATCCTCATGACAGTGATTATCTCAGGGAAAAGAACTGGGTGCTAGAGAAAGATGTCACTAAAGTGCTCACCATCGGTGGAGCAGGGGGAAGATACTATAGTTTTTGGAGAGATACAATTTTATTTCACATGGAAAACAAAGACACTTTTAATTTAAGACATAGGCAAAACTCCTCCCATTGCATTTAAAAAAATCAATCTCTACTGAGATGGCTATTGAGAAAGATAAATTCTAATATCAGTCTAGAATACCATCTCATCAACCTATTTTTTTAAATGTCTCATCAACCTATTTTGTTCTCTCCCTTTCTAACATGGTCCTTAACAGCCTCTTCTTTCTCTGTTGGGCACATCCACAGGAAATACACAAGGTCTCACACTTATAATATTGGTTATTTAATGTGATTTTTTTTCTTTCTTCACCCTAGCCACTCTTTCCTTTATGTATATATTGTTTTGCAACTTTCTAAATCTTTCCTAGGGTTTCATTTATTTAATTTATCTATCTTTTCTTTCCTCTGTCATAACATTTATTGAGTACTGACTATATTTTCCCTTTAACTTTGTTTATTGAGTGCCTAAGTATCTCATTTAATTTTCAGAACAACCTCATAAAGTACTATTATTATCTACATTTTGCAAATTAGAAAGTCAAATATTAGGCAGGGGAAGTACCTTGCCGCACCCCTCACAGCAATCCAGATCTGCTCAGTAAGAGCCCATATGCTCAGGCTGTAAAAGTGCTATTGTTTTCCCACCTCTTATTATTTTTATTCAAATTTCTTTTTTCAAATTTTTGTTCATTATCTAATGTCCTTATATAATTCACCTTTTCCTATGTTCTTTAATGTTCCGTTGTCCCCGTGGTACCACCTTTTATTTTCTTTGCTCAGGTCCAAAATACAGTTGGGGATTATTTCCAGGGCCCCCTTTCCTGCCACTCAGAGTCATAGTGAGAGCACAGCCATGGTAACAACCCCCATGGTGATACACTGTTTGGAAGAGGGCAATGTCCTGCTTATTGACAGCTATGACATTTAGTGACGTGCTCATCCTTGTCTATACTTGAAAATAGTGCTTGTCCCTAAAGTTAGGCGGCTCGTTATCAAGTATTTTAATAAGGTAACAAGAAGAGAGAAATTGTATTTGACTATACATTAGGGTTTAGCTGGTGGTATAAGTTTATAGGACAGATACTTTTTTCAATGAAATGTAACTTTTATACTTGAGAGAAATGCAAATACAATTCTATAATGAACAAATGCTTTTATTTTTAACTCCAATATACCAAGCTTGGCAAAAGTGTTAAGCATAAAACAGCGTCATGTTACTGAGTGGCTCTCGCATCATAATAGTAAGCTATTCGCATCACTGTACTTCTGTGGGAGTTGTTATTATTATCCTCGTATCACCATTGTTATTATCATATCATGGCAGAGAGGAAATTGAAGGAAAAATATTAAGACTCTAAAAATAAAACCTGTAAGTCTTGCTCCCACTGTTGCATGTCATGAAGTATGGATTAAGAAAAAAATCAAAGGGTCCTGGAACAAGAGAAAAACATTTGTAGCTAAAATTCATATTCAAAAAGCTAAACGGAAAAAAGGAAAACTTTTTGTCAAAGATAAATAGGCATGTGGACACAGACACGAGTTCAGCCTCCCCTGCGTCAGAAAAGCCTTGGCCCCCGGAGCCTATGGCAGAGGCTCAACTGTGTGACATCACTGCTTCGCGGGTAATATGTGGAAATGAATTCACTGCATGGGATCTATGACCAGAAATTCATCCCAGCCCCGACCGCTTGCCCACCCCTTTCACAACAGCAAGCCAAGTTTGTGTAGCACCGCTGTGTTGCTCAGCCTGTGTGCTTAATGCATTCATTAAACAGGAGACTGGAGATGGTTTCCTATGTTTCTCATTATTTAAAAGAACAAGTTAATCTCCTCTTTGGGGGGCAGTAGGGGAACTGAAAACCACATGATCCTCTTAAATAGTTCTTTGCCTGGTCCTCCCTTGTTGACAGGTTTGCTTTCATAATTTTATTGTCGTGGCTTTGAAACAAATTTTAGAGAGGTAGAGTTTGTTGACGAAAGGGTGGAAATGAGGAGAAAGAAGATGAGGCTGGGAAGAACCCAGGGGATGAGGGAGAGAAATCCAGCCATCTGAAAGACCGCCAGTCTTTTATCAGATCTACCTCCTTCCCTCCTTGAGTGCCTATCATATCACACAAACTGTTCCTGAAGAGCCCTCCATTTACCCTCTCCCCTAATTAAATGTGCACTTCATTAATGTAAATTGGGGGTTTAATGCTCTTGTTGAAATTCTGAAGAAAGTGCTATGGCCTTGCGAAATGCTTAAGCATCATTGCAAATTAGATTAGGGACCAAGAAAGGCAGTAAAATTAGAATGATAATGGCGGATGTGGCTTCCTGACAGGCATGACTATTCAGGGATCAATGGCATGGAGAACGGTTTCCCGAGCCGAAAGTGAAAGGCAGGGACAAACGTCAGCCTACAGATGTGGCTTTTGGAAGCACTTTCAATTAGTTTAATTTGGTAAATGGTGGGGATTTAGAGGCTCTCGGCCAGTCATACAAGACAAGAATACATTGAAATGTTTTTCACTTTTTAACATAAAATAGGATTGGCTTTAAATTTGCATTTCTCGAACAAGAAGATGAAGAGGGGCGGGGTGGGGGGTGGAGGGTGCAGGGAAAGTTTCCAAAGTGTTTCACCAATTCTGCTTTTGAAAATGGAAATGACTTTTATAAGGTTGGACTGAAGCCTTCCAAACAGTGGGAAAGGAGAGAGTAAATGTACTCCTGGTTCTCAGGGAGGCCTTAAATCCTGAACAGCCCAATAAGGTCTGAAACATGTGATCAAAAGCTGGGGGTGTTGGGGGAGCGGCTTAGGCAATAAAAGACATTCAAACTCATTCATCATTTCTCTCTATAAATATGCTCTTTCTTTAAAAAAAAATGAATGCTATCTCTCAGTTACAAGACTCCTGCTCTCAACCACCCCCCCCCAAAATTTAATCGCACGTTTAAAGGTATCATGAAAGAGGAATATTCATAATCCTGTCCCACAAATATTTACGCGAGCACATGAGCTTGAGGTTCTGCCCTAAAGGCGTCAGCGCTCACCTCAGCAGACGCTCACTCGGTGGACACTCATTAGGCCTCACTTGGTTCGTGCGAAGTGCTCCTGTTCCTTTTTGTTCCCTCCTGCTAATTCCGCCCCACCCCCAAGCCACCGGTGTCTTCACTGGAAAATAAATTGGCACTAATCTGGTGACGGGGGACCTTTACAGGCAGGACAGCTTCTGTGCACAAAGACCTCCTTCAGATTTGCAGATTTCGACTACAGGTCCCTCCTTGTGTTACCAGAATGCTGTCAAGCTCGAGTTGGACCTCCTCCCTGAAGGCGTCTGCATCTTTCATGAGTGAAGAGGAAGGAGATGATGCGTCAGAAACTACGGTAAATATTACCAAATCCCCAGTGACTCCCAAAGTCTGTTCAACCTCATGGACCGGCGCAGTGACTCTCCTCCCAAATCCATACGTTCCTTTTACGAATTCACCAAACGTTTGCTACCTCGCACGCTTGTTCAGCTAGTATTGCAAGTCAGCAGCAAGCATGCAACAAACAAACCCACACAGAAAGGAGAAAGTCAGTTACCAAAAGGAAAGAGAGTGATCTCCACATGCAGTGAAAATAAACCAGGGTAGAGGTAAGCTCATGACAAAGTTTGCCTTGTAAATAATTTGGTGTCTAAGAGTTCTCAGTTCATTACGAGGATGGTAGCAGATCATTGGTGTTATAAGCAAATCCACAATTTATGGTCTTCATAAGGCCCATTTCATAAAGGCTGTGTATCTCCTACAAACATCCAATGATGCAGGAAAAAAAAAACCAAACAAGTAAATTAACCCAATTCAGTCAATACAAGTAATAATAATATCAAATACTATTTGTATAGTACTTCGCTGTTTTCTAAAAACACAGACAAATCCAGTAAATTATTTAATCTATAGCAAAATCTTCTGAGGTAGAAAAGAAATGAATAGTTCTTCCTACTTTATAAATGAGGAAAATAACATTCAGGGGTGACCGGTTATGTTCCCAAAGACACAGTAAGTGGCAGAGGAGGAAGTGAACAAAAGTCTTCTTTTTCTAATAACTTTAATGTTGAAAATTGATAGATAATTATTGAGGAAAATATTTCAAATAATACAGAAATATACACAGAAGAAATTAAAACGCATACCAATAATTACCAGAAACATTTTGCAAACACATTATCATATGTGTTTCTTTTTATTGAGAGATAATATTAATAAGATAATAGTGAGAGCTAACACGTATTAACTTCTTATGAGCCAGGTACTATCCTTGGATCTTGAATATTTGTATTTACTCCTTACGGCAACTGTCTGAGGTAGATAAAACTTATAATTGAAGAAAATGAGGCTCGGGGAAGTTAAGTGTTTTTTCCAAATGCACACAGCTATCAATATTACTTACAAAATATATGATCACACTGATCTAAGTCAGTACTCGCTTTTTCACACACTATATCCTGAACACCTTTCATGTATCTACCTCATTGTGCTTCATGGCTACATGTATTTCTCTGTCTGCAAGTACCATAATTTAATTAATAAATCCTTATTGATGAACTTTAGGTTACTTTTAGATTTTTTCTTTTGTAAACACTGCTGTGATGAAAAAGCATGAGCACAATTTCTTTCACAGGAAGCCAATAATCTCATTAGGGTTAATTTTAGACATGAGATTTAGACCAAAACTGAGATTTTCTCTCTCCTGATTACACATGCTTGCCTTCACTCCACTCCCTCTCACGTAGCCTCCATAATGGGTAACGTATAGGGTGGGCAAGAGTTTATTCTTGTATTATTATTTATTAATTATCATATTATTTTCCATATGAACAACTGTAAACCTACTTTTGTCCCACCCTGTATATACTCAATAGCTGTTGGCTGGAGGTTTTTAGAGTTTTCACAGATGAGTTGGCAAAGTGTGTTCCCAATTTGCGATCATCACTTCAAATAAACACATCTCTAGGATACTTCTGCCTCCCTAGGCACTCAGAGAATTGCCTGTAAGTGCAGTCCAGACTCCCAAACAGCAATGTATGACAGTGCAATGAGATGAGACAGAAACGTCATTTCCTTTCTTCCTGCCATTCCCCAAACACTTGACTAGATACCAAGGAAACATGTCCAATACGATAGAATCTATACTCTCAAGAAAGGCAGACACACAACAGACGCAGAAAATAAAAAGGTAAATACAAAGGAGTGTAATGAATGCTGTGCTATAAATATTCACATGATTCTTACATGGCAACCAAGCTGCGCATTCAGCCCAGACTGGTGAACTCAGGGAAGGCCTTCCCAGAGGACGAGGTCTCTGGGAAATCCCAAAAGATGAGCTGCAGTTACCCAGGCAAGAGAGCATGGATGGATGTTGCATGCAAAAGTCCTTATCTGGGAGCCTTCTCCACACAGCAGTCTTCTCTAGACCCCATGACCACTCTTCCTCCTGAGCCCTTCAGGCTAAATGGTGGGTGACAATGGTTTTCTACCTGCCAACTTCAGGATACTGGATTATCCTCTTTTCATTTTTCAAAAACCCTAAATAGCCCATTAAACTCTCTTCCAATTACCCAGTTTGAGTGTGAAATCTGTTTCCTGTCAGGACCCTGACCATTCAATGAATGTATACATAAAAGACTGGACACAACTCAACAGATTTCAGTCTTCCCCACCCTCTGCCTTGACCCTTATCCCAAAGCCTATTTAAGGAGCTGAGAATGCAAATCTTAGCTCCAGAAGAAATGCATAACACCCCAGATTGGCACTGTGCCCTTGTTGGCACCAAGATCTCAATGGAACATTTCTCTCCTGGCACCAGTTAGAAATGTTCAATTCCATTTCACTTTAATTTGCAATAAATGTGCCTAATTTTATTCTTAATTTCCTAAATAGATTGATTTGGCAAAATGACTTTGCCAGCTCAAAGGTTAAATTCCTGATTGAAAATGCTAATATGGAATTCATTTTCTCAAACACTGATTCTCCGATTATGTGCAACTACTCCTGTTTAGATAAGAATCAGAGAACTGTAGAGATGGGAGGTTCGGTAGACAAGAACCCAAATGGCTCAACAAAGTTAAAGGTCTTACCCAACAACACACAGATTAATAACATCCTTCCCCTTTTAGAAATTGAATTACCTGACTGAGGTATCTACTGTTTGCATTGGAAAGGTATTGACTCTTAAGAATGATTCTTTGTATTTCATGAGTCTCTTCCTCCCTTGGCAGTGGAACTACTTTGAGATACAGTCTCAATTTTAGTTACCATGTCCTGGAAGGAGGTTTTAAAAAGGAAAAGAAAGGAACAGCCCAAGAGACAGATAATGGTTGCTTCCTTATCCAGAAAATGAGTGACACAGAGAAGGAAGAAGAATTACTTTTTATGAGTTAATTTGTAACTTGTGACATTTATAGCATTTGAATTTATTATCTAGTGTTTGAAAAATAAATCAGTTTATTTAACAGATGAGAAAAGAAGTAACATTTGGATTTTGTTTAGCAAGGAGATATTGCACACCTACTGCAAGTTATAAACCGTGCTAGGCATTGCAAAGGATATAAGGTAACTAAGGCATAGTTCCAGACTTCAAAGAGTCAGCTGTTCCATGGAGGAGACAGAAATGTACAGAAACAATGATAAGCCAGCAGGGGATGTGTGAAGTCACAGAACAGAGATGCAAAGAAAGGTATTTCAAGTCAGTGTATCTGAGTTGCATATTAACAGATGGTTAGAATTTGGCTAGGATGCACCAAGTGGGATAACTGTCAGCAAAAGCCTGATAGGGGAAGTTAAGAAGAACATGAACAACTGGCTTCTGCTCACACTATAGCAGGTGAGGATAAGTAATGACTTATTATTTATAATAAACCCCTCTCAAAGCCCAGCCAGAAGGACAGCTTACATTTTCCACAAAAGTCCTGTTTGTAGTAATTATGCCTTACATGAGCAAGCCATTCTAGTCTTTGTAAGGTCTTCTCAAAGAACTATTTCCTTTAACTTTATAATAATGTATCCTGCTGTATAGTTGAAGAAACCAGCTGAGAGAGGACAGCAGGCATGAATGGGTTTTTAAAGGAGAGTATCATTTTATACATGAGAAAATTGAGGCCTAACAAGGATATCGACAGTTAAAAACAGAGCCAGAAATTTCTGAAATTATTTGCCTCACCAATCTGTCTTCTAGCAAATGCCACCTCCATCTGCATGGAATAATTTAGAAGCACAATAAAGTAGAATTTGGTGTGTATCCTTGTTTTCTGCCTACATGCAGAAAAAATATATACACTTCAAATGTCCATATCTATCTATCACCTAGAAATATACTAGAAAATAATACTGTAACTATCTTAGCATTACTAAGGTTTTTTTGTTTTGTCTTGCTTCTGTTTTGTTTAGTTTTTTTTTCTCATATATCTACTGTTATTCACTTGGAATCTCCTTACCATAAGTGTGACTGTGTCTGAGTATAACTGTAGACTGGGTAGGAGAAAGGCAACTGTAACCATAGGGCAACTCAGAGGTTTACCTAGTTACTGCATTCTCTACCATCACCCAGAAAATACTCTGATAGGAGGGGCTATTAAATGTTTGAAGGTATTATTTTTAAAAGAGAAAAATTATATCTTGGCTATTGTAAATAACATTGCAATGAACATGGTGGTGCATATATCTTTTTGAATTAGTGTTTGCATATTCTACGGATAATTTCCTAGAAGTAGAATTCCCGGATCATATGGTAGTTCTACTCTTAATTTTGTAAGGAATCTCCACACTGTTTTCCATAATGGTTGGACCAATTTAAAAGCAATTTACACCAACAGTGCACAAGCATTCTTTTTTCTCTGATACCTCTCCAATACTTACTTCTTGTCTTTTTTATGATAGCCATTCTAACAAGTGTAAAGTGATAACTCATTGTGGTTTTGATTTGCATTTGCAATGAATGAATAGATAAAGATATTATACATGTGTGCATGTATACACTCACACAATGAAATTCTACTCAGAAATAAAAAAAGATGAAATCTTGCCATTTGTGACATAGATAGACCTCAAGTACATTATGCTAAGTGAAATAAGTTAGATGAAGAAAGACAATGTCATATTATTTCATTCATATGTGGAATATTTTTTAAAAGGACAAACAAAAGAAAACAAATTCATAAAGGCAAACAACGGATTGGTGGTTACCATAGGGAAATGGGGATGGGTGGAGGGCAAAATGGATAAAGGGGCCAACTGCATAGTGATGGATGGTAACTAGACTTTTGATGGACCGTAACTAGATTGACTTCAGGTGATGAGCATGATTTAGTTTATATAGACATATCAAATTATAATGTTGCACATCTAGAACTTACATAATTTTATAAATGTTATCACAATTTTTTAAAAGAGGAATATCAAGTACATATCAGAAGATAACTGATGCTATAAAGCTGCAAAGTTCTAGGGTGGGATAGTTGCTACAGACAAAATGTAGCAGGCAACACAGCTGGAAAGGGACATTTATTCTTGAGCTTCCTGTATGCAACATGTAAGTAATTTTACTGTTCACCCCTCACTACCCCCTCATGAAATGCATGCCCTTCTCACTTCGGCCAGACCTCCAAACCCATACCCTCTGCATCTCTTACCTTTTTGAGATCTCCCCCTGTCCCAGCTGGGCCTGAATGATTAGGTGTGGCCCTATAGCTTACTCTCACTTATTCAGCTGTTAAAGCAGCTTAAACCCTCATAAGAACATTAACATTTGGGTGCCAATAACAGATTGACCTTTATTCATAAAGTGCAAATAGTTGGAAGTTGAACAGATTGGTTGCCAACGATTGCCTTTTATGTGCAGTTTAAGGCTTTGATTTCTCTCCCCTTTCTTCCTTTAATCTGACATTGCGGGCTTGAATACGGTTTGCACTCTAAGTAAACAGGGCCAGGGGAGGCCTCTGCCTTTGTAGCACAGTTTGCTGGTGAGGAGGAAAGGAGATGAGAAGTTGACTTTAAAAGATTTGCCTTTGGAATTAAACAATTTAAGAATAGATTGGAGACCCTCAAAACTCAATGGAGCTGTTGAAAGAGCTCCGAACTGAACTCGAACAAGAACTTTTACATCCAGCACTACTCATCCAAAATTGGCCATCTAGATACCGAATGAGAATGTAAGGATTTATAAGAACTGTCTTGAAAGTTTATTCCAGGCCATACACAAAAGGGAAGCTCAGAAACCCACCGAGCCTATGGATTTGAAATGGGACCACACTGCTCTGCTTTGTTACTCCTCCTAGCCAGCTGTCAGCATTTTAATTCTTAAGAGTATGAAGGGTGGCTGAACCCTTTAAACAATCTGTGTTTCTTTAAAGCATTCCACAGAAATATCTCTTAAGCATAGGCTTTTAAAGAATTTCTAACATAGCATTCAGTTCTGGATTTTTTTTTTCTGATTTATCTTGACAATACTTCATTTTCAACAGCACAGTCTATGCTTTATAACAAATGGAGAGTCTTTGTAGCATTTTCATAGATAGCATGTGTAAATGCAAAGCTTTCCAGCAATCAACTGTGCCCATTTAGAAACAATAAAGTCCTTTGTGAGTCAACAGAACGAATACAGGAAATGGAAGGTACTACACTCTCATGAATAAGGCTTGACTGACTATAAGTATAAGGCAATTTTACGTGAGTGTTGGTTCTGCGAGAGCTTTTGCATTACCTCGCAAAACTCCTAAATGTATTTTAGCAGCAAAGAAGCATTTCTGTTTGATCCAGGCAGATTAGCATTGTATTGTATATTAACAACTTTGGCTTTAGAATTAGGTAGACCTAGATTTGTGCCCAGTCCTTATTAAAAACTCATTAGCTGTGTGACTCAGACAAGAAACTTGTCTGAAAGCCTCATTTCCTCTTCGGAAATTTAGGGGCCACTATAGGCACCGGTCTCAGACGGATGAGCATCCCAATGAGGCACTTAACACAGCTTCTTGGCCCTTAGTAAGTATTCAGTGAAATTTAGTTATTTTTAGTTTTAACTTTAGAGAGTGTTGATGTCATACATAGGTCTGTATGAAGAATATGACAAAAAGAAACGAAGTGCTTAACAACAGACCCATCCCTCACTTAACCACAATAAATAGAAATTACTATTATTGTTGTTGTTCCTTTACACTATCTTGTGCATGAACTGTTTTGCTATCTCAGACTACATTATGGTTGTCTTGAGGCAGCAAATAGGTCTTCCTTTTTTTTTGCACCCCCTGTTGCTTTGATGCAGTATTCGATGCAGAGTGCATGCTTAATAAATGACTTTTTGGTTAACTGCTTTTTCTCCTTTATTGGAAAACACCTGCTTCCAAACAAAAAATATTGGCATTATCTTTCACTCTTTTTTCTTTAATCCATCTGCTTAATCTGTTACTGAGTCCAATTATTTTCACCTGAGAAAATGAGTTCTCCCAGTCTCCATTCATATTGTCTCCAGGCTAGCCCAGGTGTGCAACAGCCTTCTAATGGAGAAGTGACCTTACAACCACTGCCCACCTGCTTCTAGACATCCTGCATGCAGACCAAGGCTGGGCAAATATTCCTGACTTCTGTCATGTCCCTTCCCAGGAATTCATGCTGTGCCCTCCCTCCTCTACTAGATGGTCCCTAACAGTGATGTGGAAAGTTGTGTAGTCAGGAAGAGTTTAAGAAAGAAATAAGAATTATCTACAGAGCTTTGATTCAAGGTTTTTTTTTCCTAAACTCAGAGTGTCATAAGGAGGACAAAGCCTCACCACATTTGCTAACTGGTTAGCCATCTTGCCCGCATGTACCTGGTTTCATGCTATGAGAGGGACAGTTTTATAGGTTGTCGATGTACAACTCAAATAAGCAAACATAATAATAGCAATAATAAAATAATAATTTGATCAAAAATAGGCAAAGGGCCTAAACAGACATTTTTTCAAACACAACATACAAACAGGCAATAGATATATGGAAAAGTGCTCAACATCACCAGTTATCAGGGAAATGCAAATCAAAATTATAATGAGCTATCACCTCACACCTGTCAGGATGCCTATTATCCAAAAGATAAGAGATAAGTGTTGATGAGGATGTGAAGAAAAGGCAGCCTTTGTCCACTATTGGTGAGAATCTAAATTGGTGCCACCATTATGGAAAAGAGTATGAAAGTTCCTCAAAAAATTAAAAATGAACTACCATATAACCCAGCAATCTTACTTTTGTGTATATATCTGAAGGTAATTAAATCACTTTCTTGAAGAGATATCTGCTACAGTGTATTTTAGCACTGATATTTACAATAGCCAAAACACGGAAATAACATGTGCGGCTATGAACAGATGAATCAATAAAGAAAATGTGATATATATGTATACTATGTGTATAGATAGACACACACACACACAATGGAATATTATTTAGGCATAAGAACAAGAAAATCCTACCATTTGCAACAACATGGATGTACCTCTAGGGCATTATACTAAGTGAAAGAAGTCAGACAGAGAACAACAAATACTGTATGATCTCACATGCGAAATCTGAAATGCCAAACTCATAGAAACAGAAAGAAGACTGGTAGTTGCCTGGGGCTGGAGGGATGAGAGAAATGAGCAAATATTGGTCAAAGGGTACAAATTTCCAGTTATACAATGAATAAGTTCTGGGAATGTAATATACAGCATTATGACTATAGTTAACAATACTGAATTCTGTACTTGAAATTTACTTAGAGAGTAAACCTTAAATGTTCTCATTACACACGCACAAAAGATATGCATATATTTAATATATTCATTTATAGATATTTTATATATATAATTTACATATTACATATTTTATATATGTATATAAAATCATAACATTGTATACCTTATATTAATATCAATTATAACTCAATAAATCTAGAATAAAAGAAGCTGTGGATAGTTCAGAGCTACAACTAGTGGGCTAAGGCAAAAATCTATTAAACTTCAGTTACTGTCAATGCTGTCATTATACACACACACACACACATATGTAGTCCAGAAATGTCCAGCCATATAATATGAAAAATAGAGACATTTATTGAAAGAAATACAAGATACAAGAAACATTGTACACAGGACAATGATGCCTCAGTCCCCTTCAAAGTAGGCACCATGGGATCTCACACAGTTCTCCCAATCGCCATCAGCTGCCCCGTTGCATTTTCCTGAATCTCATCGATGGTCTGAAATCTCTTCCCTTTCAAAGATAATTTTAGTTTTGGTAATAGCCAGAAGTTGCAGGGGGCCAAATCTGGGGGGCTGAGTCACCTGGATGATTCGATGTTTCACAAAAAAACTCTGTACAAGACTAAATGCATGAATAGGCCCATTGTCAGTGATGAAACTGCCAATCACCAGTTGCCCACAGCTGCAGCCATTTTCATTGTATTGCATGTCTCAACCAACAAAGAACATTGAGGTAGTACTCATTAATTGTTTGGCCTGGAGGGACATGCTTGTGATGTACAACACCTTCCCAATCAAAAAACACAGTTAACATGATCTTGATCTTGCTGTGACTTTGCCACAGCTTCTTCAGTCATGGAGAACCAGGAGACTTCCATTGCCTTTTCCCCAAATGCCTTCTGAATCATCTGAATAGTTTCCACAGAGAAACGTTCAAGCTTAATGCAAAATTTGATGCAGATTTGTTGCTCTACTCTCTCGATCATTTTGAATGCAACAGCCACACAGTGCACATGCACACTCATCATCATCTACCGCCCTCACTAACTAGTACAGTGAAGTCGTCATTGTTCAGACATGCACATTCCAGTCCAGTCTCCTTGGCTGCTAGGTTACATAGATGTCACAGAAACTGTTCTCATTATATTAATAATAGCTGGACTTTTTCCAGACAAGCCTTTTATATATACTTATATTTATATACCATATATAAATATTATGTATATTTATATATATAAAATATTATATATATATAAAAGAGTGTCTATTCCACCAGAGTTTCAATGGACTACCGATGTCAAACCTGAGAACAATCACAATAACTTTTGAACTTTGTTTTCAAATCCCAAAACAAAAGGCAGAAAATAAGGGAAGGTTAAAAAGTACAAACAAACATAGAAACACACCTAAAACCAGTGACACAGGAGGCAAAAAGAAAAAATGAAGAAGAGATTGAGATGATAAATTATAGATTCCCAGGACAAGTCCAACTTTTCCAAAATCCTGGTGATAGTCCAAGGAAGAGACAAAAGCTGGGGACAGTGAAAAACTACCCACTCTTTCAGTTCTCATGCCCACCCATCCCCACATCCAATACTCACCCAAGTCAGGGCAAAGTGTTTATCATCTGTGGAAACTCATTTCTATTTAATTGTTTTTCTCACAGCTTTTCCTTCCATAATCAGAGACCGCAATGCCAACTAGCTCTCAAGCCAAGTCATTTTAATGAGGGATAGATTTCGAAAAGATTATGGATGGAATTTTAAATGTCTACTGAAATACACACAGAAAAGTCTTCATTGTAAAGGAGAAAATGCTTTAAAAAGTATCTTTAAATAAATCCTCAATAACAGAGACTTGGCAGGCCCGGGGCTGCTACCCAGCCATCCCTGGGAGAGTGGGCTTTTTATGGATTCCAGTCTAAGTGTTCATGCTGACAGGAACCCCTAATCTATAGTATTGTTCAGTACTCATGAGAGTCTCATTAATTAGTAGCTGATGAGGTACAAAAGGAGTAAATTTTGTTTCAATTTAACGATGACCTTCATTTTAATTGCATTTCCTTTGTGAAAACCTGAAAATTATATGACTATCCCCAAACAATAGAGTTTTTAAAAGCTCCTCTAGTCAGGCAAATTGCTTTAATTTCCTACCCTTTTACTTCATGTAGAGCCTCAGGAACCTAATGTACTTCTGGAAAAAGAACTGACAAGAAAATGTAGGTTTTTGGACTGTTAGGGAAATTTTTGGCAGAGGATATATAGGAAAAAATAAAAGTTTTTGGTTTGCATTTATGGAAGAACAAATTACACAAAAAGTCTGAGGATGACAAAAATAAATTGCTAACTTCATCAAAACAAAAAGCACTTAGCTTACCTAGGAGACCTTAAATAACCTGGATATCAGTGCTTGGCACAGGATACGTTTAAATAAATATCCATTGAATGAATGGATGAAGGAATGAATGAATGAATGTATGGATTCTTTAAATGCCATCTTACTCTCAGTCAACACTGGTATTTTCAACTATAACATTTCTAAATTTAGGTAAGCAGTAGATTCAATATACTGCTGGTACTAATGACGAATGTTGAACAGTTCATTATAAAATCTGCCCTTGGCAGCTCAGCAGGGAATAAACCAGAAAGTATAAGGACAAGTTTAACAGTCAGCTGCCTGCTGCACCACCACTGTGACTTCTCAGATTGCAGATGCAGCATCCAGGGTTGCCCCTGCAGGCGAGGGGAGAGGCTGACTCAGTGTAGCAGTTTGGAAGTAATGCAAGTGAATAACGTTACCTTTGGCTCTTTAGACACAGACATTTTAATGAAGTAGAAAGACCAGTGGGGTTTTCTTTCCTTTCTTTCTATTTTTAATACCAAGTAATCTGCAAAAACACTTCAGCCTCAGATCAGCCCTGAGCCCATCTTTTGGGATAGAGTAAGTCTTAGAGATGGGTTGAGGTTGTCTACATCACACATTACTTGGAACTTTTTCAAAACTCAAAGGTAAATTATTTGAAAGCTGAGTGAAGTATCCTATTTCCCACAATGACCCCTCATTGCCCTGTACACAGACAAACACACACACACACACACACAGACACTGGTGGTATGATTTAACAAAAAGTATCTTTTCCTACTGCCTGGCTCAGTTCAAAAGTTAGGACACATTTGCTTTATAAGTAAATATCACACAAAAAAATTTTGATTGAAAAAATGGTCAGAGGGTCTCAATAGACATTTTTCAAAAAATGATATAAAGATGGCCAATAGATACATGAAAAGTTGCTCAACATCACTAGTCGTGAGGGAAATGTAAATCAGAAGTAAATGAGATATCACCTCTCACATTTTAGGATGAGTATTATCAAAAAGGTGAGTTAAGTGTTGATGAGGTTGTGGAGAAAAGGGAACCCTGGTGCACTGTTGGCGGGACTGTAGATATGTGCAACCACTATGGAAAACAGTACAGTAGTGCCTCAAAACATTAAAAATAGAACTACCATATGATCCAATTTCTGAGTATTTATCCAAAAAAAACAAAAACATTGACCCAAAAAGATATATTCACCCCATCTTCACTGAAGCATTATTTATAATAGCGAAGACATGGAAATAACCTAAATGTCCATCAAAGAATGAATAAATAAATTACTCAACCACAGAGTAAGAACTCTTACTATTTGTGACAACATGGATAAAACTTGAGGACATTATGCTAAGTGAAATAAGTCAGACAGAGAAAGACAAATACTGTATTACTTCATTTATACATGGAAACTTTTAAAAAATTTAAAAAACAAACAAACTCATAAATACAGAGAACAGAAAAGAGATTGTCAGTTCCCTGAGGTGAGAGGTGGTGGGGCGGGGGGGCAGTGAAATGGGCGAAGGTGATCAGAATGTAAAAATATCTAGTTATAAAATACCTAAGTCCTGGGGATGTAACATACAGCATGGTGATTATAGTTAATAATACTGTACTGTATAATTGAAAATTACTAAGACAAAAATCTTAAAAGTTTCATCTCAGTGGAAAAAAATTTTAACCATGTATGGTGATGGGTGTTAACAAGACTTATTATGCTGACATATTCATAATATATGCAAATATTGAATGATTATGTTGTATACCTGAAACAAATATAATGTAGGTCAAATGTATCACATTTTTTAAATTAGATATTTTATTGTCCGATTACAGTTGTCCCAATTTTCCCCCCTTTACTCTCCTCCACCCAGCCCATCCCCCACCCACACCTTTAATCCCCAACTTGTTGTCCATGTCCCTGGGTCATTCAAATATATTCCTTGACTAGTCCCTTTCCCTTCTTTCCACCCTTAACCCTTCTCCCCACTCCCCTCTGGCCGCTCTGTCTGTTACTTGTTTCCATGCCTCTGTTTCTATTTTACTTATTTGTTTTGTTCATTAGGTTCCACTAAATAGGTGAGATATATAGTATGATTTCACCATCTGGTTTATTTCACTTAGCATAATAATCTCCAATTCTGTCCATGTGGTCCCGAAGGTTAGGTGCTCCTTCTTTCTTTCTGCTATATAGTATTCCATTGTGTAAATGTACCACAGTTTTTTGATCGACTCATTTACTGATGGGTACTTGGCTGTTTCCAGCACTTGGCTATTGTAAATTGTGCTGCTATGAACATTGGGGTGCATAGGTTCTTTCAAATTGGTGTTTCAGGATTCTTAGGGTATAACCCCAGCAGTGGAATTGCCAGGTCAAAAAGCAGTTCCATTTTTAGTTTTTGGAGGAAATTCCAAACTGTTTTCCACAGTTGGCTGCACCAGTCTGCATTCCCATCAATATTGTACTTGGGTTCCCTTTTCTCCACATCCTCTCCAGCACTTGTTGTTTGTTGATTTGTTCATGATGGCCATTCTGACTGGTGTGAAGTGGTAACTCATTGTGGTTTTAATTTGCATCTCTCTGATGGCTAGTAATGCTGAGCACCCTTTCATCTACCTCTGGGCCCTGTGTACATCCTCCTTGGAGAAGTGTCTGTTGAGGTCCTTTGACAAGTTTTTAAGTGGATCATTTGTCTTCCTGGTGTGGAGTCATGTGAGTTCTTTATATATTTTGGAGGTCAAACCCTTGTCTGGCATATCTTTGGCAAATATGTTTTCCCATATGGTTGGTTCCCTTTTTATTTTGCTGATGTTTTCCTTAGCCATGCAGAAGTTTTTTAATTTTATGTAGTCTCATTTGTTTATTCTTTCCTTTATATCCCTTGCTGTAGGAGACATACCAGTGAAAACATTGCTGTGTGAGATATCTGAAATTTTCCTGCCTATATTCTCCTCTAGGACTTCTATGGTGTCACAACTTCTGGTTAAGTCTTTTATCCATCTTGGGTTTGTTCTTGTGTATGGTATAAGTTGCTGGCCTGGTTTCATTTTTTTGCATGTAGCTGCCCAGATCTTCCAACACCATTTATTGAAAAGGCTATTTTTACTCCATTCTATGCTCCTGCCCCCTTTATCAAATATTGACTGACTATAGAGACATGGGTTTATTTCTGGGCTCTCTATTCTGTTCCATTGATCTATGTGTGTGTTCTTATGCCAGCCAGTACCGGACTGTTTTGTAGTATAGTTCAATATCAGGTATTGTGATTCCTCCTACTTTATTCTTCTTTCTCAAGATTGCTGAGGCTATTTGGGTTTTGGTTCCATATACATTTTTGAAATATAGGGTCTGGCAGGAATAACACCTGCTTGAGTGTTCTTGGTAAGATACGTCAATGTCTCACACAAGAGGGAGAACAATTTGTACATTTCACCTAAAATGTCATATGGTGTGCTTGAGTGTGATATTGTTATGTTACAGAATTGCATGCTTGATTTTGTAATAAAAAATAGGCTTTATTTGTGCCAGACCCTGTATTTGTTCTAGATCTGTGAAAAATACCTTTGGTTATTTTAATAAGGATTGCATTGAATCTATAGATTGCTTTGGGTAGTATGCACATTTTAATGATGTTAATTCTTCCACTCCATGAACATGATATATGCTTCCATTTATTTGTGTCTTCCTTAATTTCTTTCTTCAGTGTTCTGTTTTCCGAGCACAGGTCTTTATCTCTTTGGTTAATTTTATTGCTAGGTACCTTATTTTTGTGTGTTGTTATAGTAAATGGGATTTTTTCCCCTAGTTTCTCTTTCTGATATTTCATTGTTGGTGTGCCAAAATGCCTTCAATTTTTGAATATTGACTTTGTATCACCCTATTTTGCCAAATTCATTTGTTAGGCCGAATAGTTTGCTGGTGGAGATTATAGGGTTTTCTATGTACGCTATCATGTCATCTGCAAACAACGACAGTTTTACTTCCTCCTTTCCAGTTTGGATGCCTTTTATTTCTTTTTCCTCTCTGATCCCTGTGCCTAGAACATCCGGTACTATCTTGAATAAAAATGGTAAAAGAGAACACCTTTGTCTTATTCCTGATTTTAAGGGGAAAGCTTTTAGTTTTTACCTGCTAAGTGTGATGTTGGCTGTAGGTTTCTCATATATGGCCTTTGTTATGTTGAGATATACTCACTCTATTTCCACTTTGCTGAGTGTTTTTTTATCATAAATGAATGCTGGACTTTATACAATTTTTTTAGCATCTCTTGATAGGATCATTTGATTTTTGTCTTTTGTTTATGTGGTATATTATACTTATTGATGTGAAAATATTACACCATTCTTGCATCATTGAGATGAATCCCACTTGATCATGGTGTATGATCTTTTTAATGTATTGGTGGATCCAGATTGTCAATATTTTGTTGTGGATTTTAGCAATTGTGTTCATCAGAGGTATTGGCCTGTAGCTTTCTTTCTTTGTTGTGTCTTTACCTGGTTTTGGAATTAGGATAATATTGGCCTCATAAGAAGAGTTTGGGGGTTTTCCCTCTTCTTGAGTTTTCTAGAATAGTTTGAGAAGGATAGGAGTTAGTTCTTCTTTAAATGTTTGGTAAAATTTGCCTTTGAAACCATCCAGTCCAGGACTTCTGTGTGCTGGGAATTTTTTGATTACTGCTTCAATTTCACCAGTGGTTAGTCTCTTCAGGCTTCCTGCTTCCTCCTGATTCAGTTTTAGAAGACTGTAGGTTTCTAGAAATTTGTCCATTTCACCCAGGTTATCCAATTTCTTGGTGTATCATTGTTGATAGTAATTTCTTACAATCCTTCGTATTTCTATAGTACCAGTTATAACTTCTCCTCTTTCATTTCTGATTTTATTTATTTGTGTCCTCTCCCTTTTTTTCCTTGACAGTCTACTTAAAGTCTCATTAACTTTGCTTATCTTTTCAAAGAACCAGCTCCTGGATTTATTGATCCTTTGAATTGTTCTTTTAGTCTCTATGTCATTTATTTCTGCTCTGATCTTGATTATTTCCTTCCTTCTACTTGCTCTGGGCTTTTTTTTTAGGTAAGCCTGTATTGCTGTGAACTCCCATTTCAGGACTGCCTTCACTGTGTCCCATAGGTTTTGGGCTGTTATGTGATCATTTTCATTTGTTTCCAGATACTTTTTTATTTCTTCTTTGATCTCATAGTTGATCCATTTATTATTTAATAAATACCATACTTTGCCATGTATAATGCATATATTTTTTACTAAATTTTTTAGGGTAAAATAAGCATGATCCTTATATGTGGGTAGTACTAATTCCATAACTATATAAATATTTTTAATTCTTTTATTTATGCTTATGTGTTAAAATTGTAACTCTAGAAAGCAATTACAATATCTGTATGCCAAATAATACCCTGGAATATGATAATTGGTTTTGTTTCAATATACAAACAAATAAAATAAATTGAATTAAAAAATTAAAACAAAAGATTTCTTCCTGAAAGTTTGGGCCCAAAATATGGATACATGTTATACATATGAGTGCACTACACATGGCAAAATATGGTACCATGCCATTCAGTCTTCATGTATTTGAATGCTTTTGAGTTTTTTCCTTGAAGTTGGTTTCTAGTTTTAAGCCCTTGTGATCTAAGAGTATGCTTGATAGGGTGTCAATTTTCGTGAATTTTTGAGGCTTGTTTTGTGTTTTACTTTGTGATCTATTTTTGAAAATGTTCCATGTGCATTTGAAAAGATGTGTGTTTTGTTTCTTTGGGGTGAAAGGTTCTATATATATCAATTAAGTCCATTTGAGCTAGAGTGCCATTGTATGCAACAATATCCTTGTTGATTCTTTGTCTGAAAGATCTGTCCACCACTGACAATGGTGTGTTAAAATCCTCTATGATGAATGTGTTGCTGCCAATATCTTTCTTGGAGTCCTCCAAGATTTTCTTTATATATTTAGGTGCTGCTATGTTGGGTGCATATATATTTATAAGGGTTATATCTTCTTGATGGACTATTCCTTTAAGTATTATGTAGTGACCTTCTTTTCCTCATTTTATGGCCTTTGTTTTGAAGTCTATTTTGTGTTGATATATGATTACTATTCCAGCTTTTCTCCTGTCCATTTGCTTGGAATATATTTTTTTCCATCCCTTCACTTTCAGTCTTTGTAGATCTTTCATTCTGAGATGAGTCTCTTATAGACAGCATATATGTGAGTCATGTTTTCTTATCCATTCAGCTACCCTATGTCTTTTTATCAGAACATTTAATCCATTTACATTTAATGTTATTATTGATAGGTACTTATTCATTGACATTTTTCCCTTTTTTCCTGTGTTTCTCTCTCTCTTGCTCTCTCTCTCTCTCCATCTTCTTAAAGTTGTCCCTTTAGCCTGTCTTACAATGCTGGTTTGGTGGAGATGTATTCTTTTAGCTTTTTTTGGTCTGTGAAACTCTTTATTTCACCTTCCATTTTAAATGACAGACTTGCTGAGTAAGAGTAGTCTTAGTCACAGGCTTTGTTTTTCATTACTTGGAATTCTTCTTACCATTCCCTTCTGGCTTGTAAGGTTTCTGTTGAGAAATCAGTTGATAACCTTATCAGAGCTCCCTTGTTTGTTACTGTTTCTCCCTTGCTGCCTTTAAGATTCTCTCTTTGTTTTTAAATTTTGCCATTTTAATTATGATGTGTCTTGGAGTGGGCCTCTTTGTGTTCATCTTGATTGGGACCTCTGTGCTTCCTGGACCTGCATGAATTTTTCCCTTATCAAGTTAAATAAGATTTTTGTTATTGTTTTTTCAAACAGGTTTTCTCTCCCTTTCTCCTCTTTCTCTACTTCTGGTATCCCTATGATACAAATACTATTACTTGTCATGTGATCCTGCAGTTCCCTTAAACACTCTTCATTCTTGTTGAGTCTCTTCTCATTTTGTTGCTCTATCTGGGACTTTTTTTCTATTTTGTCCTCCAGTTTGCTGATTCGATCCTCTGCTTTATCTAGTCTGCTTTTAACTCCTCCTAATTGATTCTTCATTTCACATATAGTAGTATTGTATTACTGTTTTACCCCTGGTTCTTATTCATGGTTTCTATGTCCTTTTTCATGCTGAT
Organism: Mormoops blainvillei; assembly: GCA_004026545.1. NCBI lineage: Eukaryota > Metazoa > Chordata > Mammalia > Chiroptera > Mormoopidae > Mormoops > Mormoops blainvillei. The sequence goes on from PVJD01004494.1 coordinate 86,425, forward strand.
GTAGTTCCCAGTAAGTTCCTTGTAGTTTCCATAGAGTTCCTTGTAGTTCTCATTGAGCTCTTTGAGAATCCTTACAACCATTATTTTGACTCAGTGTTTGATAGATTGCTTGCCTCAATTTCATTTAGCATTCTTTCTGTGGATCCTTCCTTTCCTTTTGGTTGTGGGTTGTTTCTTTGCTTCCTCATTTTAGGTGACTCTTCTTGTTTGGTTCTGTGTATTAGATTGATCTGCTTTGATGCCCTGTCTCCATACTGTGACCTTCTGTGTGTGGTAGGAAACTTGTGGTACTCAAAGGTGCAGTGTCTTTGATCTCCTGAGCTGGATGCTCTTGGAATTTCCTTTATGCCATTTATGTGGGCTCTCATTGTAATTGGGTTTTGGTTGTTGTTGGGTCACTCTTTGGTGAGTTCTTCCCTCAGCTAATTGACCGAGAGTTATACCACCCATCATGCTTTGTATACTGTTGTACAGGTGCTGCCAGAACCAAACAAAACAAAACCCACACTCATAATAATAACCTTCACCCAAAACCATACTATCAACTGCAAATGAGCAAATATTAACAAAGCTATAAAGAGATTAAAACTATTATAAGAAAGGAAAAATGAAGATGAGGTGATTAACTGAAAAAAAAATGATTTTGAGAGGGTAGAGGTAGGAGAAATAATAGAAGTAGGGAATAGAAACAAGGTGAAAATAAAGAGGAAATAGAATTGACAATGTGATTTATTTAGAAAGTGGGGGAAGAAGGCAAAATGGAGTAAGAAAAGGGAAAAGTATAGTATGAGGTTTAACAAAAAATTTTAACAATAGTGAAAAAATTGGGAACCCAGTTAGAAAAAAGAAATCCACCACAGGAATATCAACAACAAATGATCAAATATTAATACCAGTAGAATGAAAGTAAGAAGGAAAAAATAAAGAAATAAAAGCTTATGAGATGTCTAGAAGAAAGAAAAGTGATTTCAAGGGGACAGAGGGAGGAGAAATACTAAGATTGAAGAATAAAAACCAAGCTATACAGGCAAAAAGTAAAATTTAAAACAAAACAAAAAAGAAAAGGCAGAAGTAAGGCAAAATGGAGTTGGAGAGGGGAAAAGTAAAATTTGAGATTTGAAATACATTAATGGAAGATCTAGGAATGAAATTAAAGAAATGCAACAACCACCATATCAACAACCAGTGAGTGAAGATTAATAAAAGTAGGGAGATAATAAGGGTATTTTACAAAGGGGAAAAAGAATGTGAGATGACTAATGACAAGAAAAGTGGTTTTGAGAGGTTGGGGAAGGGGTGGTAAATAGTAAGAGTTCAGAATAGAAACAAGTCATAGCCAGAGGTAAAATAAAATTTAAAATGGAAATAATAAAAAGAAGGAAGAAGGTAAAATGGAGTAAGGGAAGGGAGGGGCAAAATATGAGATTTGAAATAAACTATAATAAAAAAAGTAGTGAAATAATAGGTACAACTTGAGGGAAAAGAAACGAATGTTTAAAAGATATGCAGGAGAGGAAAATAATGCAAATAACGAAGACCATGGTGGAACTTATCTCTGTAAAATCCAGGGTTTACCACTGTCTTCTCTTTCTGGACCCACCCCTAGTAATGTCAGATGGTGTCCTAGTCTGGCCCTCAGAAGCCTGTTCCAGACTCCAAGGGATCCACAGTCTGTGGCTGTCTCCTTCAGCTTTGGCTGGTCCCCACTGTTCTGGCCTGCTGACTTCCCCTCAGCTCCAGGCCCAGGAGTGGTTCATTTAATGTCCCAAGAGGACTGTCAATACCTTCTCCACCTGTCCCCAGAGGGAGCCTCTGGTGTGTTCAGGAGGATGGGAACCCTGAGTCACCCCTGGTGGGCATTGTTCAGTTTTCAGGGAAGATGGTAGGAGTGTTTCCTCATCCCCTCAGCACACAACTTGGTCTATGCAAGATTCTTTCCAATAATGTCTGGTTTCTGGTGAATTAGTTGTCTGTCGCTTGTGAGGAGCCAATCTGTGTAAAACGGGAAGCTCTTTCCTGGCATAGACAGTAGCTCTGTCTAAGTGAAGAGGCTAGGTGGGGCCCTAAACATCCCCTGTGACTGTCTCTAATCTTTCTGCTCTACTGGTTTCAGTGGATCAGGGCCCAAGGAACAGTGTGACTTCCAGTGTCTGGTAGAAAGGGTCCTTCAGAGCTTTTAGCTTTCTCCTGCAGATATACACCCAGCAGGGGACTACTGAGCCTGACCTCACTGATCTGCAGAGCTTAATATTGCAGGTGGGAGTTGGGCCTGCCATCTTGTGAGGGTACCTGCGTGGCTTCCGTGAATTTCAAGCATTCAGCTCCTGGATGTCCAGTCCTCAGCCTGCCACTCTTGCTGGAGACACAAGCCCAAACTCTCCACCTTGCATAGTCTCCTGCTCACCAGCCATGCTGGGTCAGGTCCCACAGTCCCTTCAATCTGACTCTGTCCCTCTGAGTTCTTTGTTGGCAGGCCTGCTTCACACACGCACAAGCATACACAAGCACATGGTCCCTGCTGAGTCTTGAGTCTCACCTCAACTCCTCTTTTAAAAGAGTTTCTGTGTTGCCCCCTCACTGCAGCACCAAGCCCTTGGGAGGCCTGTTCTCCACACACCTCACCTCTCCAAAAAGTCCAAAGTTTCTCTCGATCAGGGCTAGTCACAGCCTGCCAGAGCCTCCAACCATTTTAGATAAAGTTTCTCTCTGGATCTCTCCCAGATGGGGCTGGGAAGAGCCCCGCCGTAATACTCTAACATGGGGTGGTTGTCGAATGCTCTCACCACTCCCTCCAGTGATTCTCAACCTTGGGTGGGCCTGCTCTCACCATGCTATTTCTATACCCAGCACTACCCTAGCCATCTCTCTCTCTGCCCCTAGAGCTCACGGCTTCTGAGCTGAGCCACAACCTCCTTTGTCGGATTCTGTCCCATTGTGTGTTTCCCATAGCACCCAAAGTCAAGGAGGCAACATCCCCTTCCCAAGTTAAGTACTGCAGTCCTCAGATTATGGATTCTGGTTGCAGGGTGTTCAGTACTCCTGGGCAGAAGGCACAGAGACACATCTGGGTGCCGAAGTGCAGGCACTTCAGAGCCTTCTTCCGGAGAAAGACATTTTAAATTCCTCAAAATGGCTCCCTCCCTAAATCTGCACAGCCAGAGGTACCAGGTTGGGCAATGGCAGTGGCAGCTGCTCAGTTAGGAGAGTGCATACCTCCCACTTCCGAGTGCCAAGCAGATGGGCACGCTCTTGCCCACTCATGCCCATGCCCTGCACACTCATCTACATACACACTCACTCACACATGCTGGATTTTTTTAGTTGAATGCTCTGTGGTTTAGCTGCAAGTCTAGTCTGAGTCTTGAAGCAAGCGGACAGAGCTTATAGCTACTCTGCAGCCATCTTCCTGTTCTCTGTATCTCATTTTAAAAACAAAACAAGTCAACATCACTGGGAACAGTGAGAGGAATCTACCGACTCAAGTGCAAATTACTAAAATTCAGTTGCTTTCCTCTGTTATGTCTATGTGAAGCTTCTGGGGGGGAGTTTTTCATGGATGAGCTCTGAGAAGCCATTCTCAGTAAACAGAATCTGTGTAAGAGATCATGTATGTGGTATAGAGCCTGTGCACAATAAATTTAACAGAAGCTCTATTTGTTAAAAGTATTTTATAAAAATTTCCTATAAAAAGGAAATTGAGAATAATAATAAAAAATATGTATGCATATATATTGCTTTTACGTTTCTTCTCTTGCATTTTCTTCCATTTAATCTCCACATAAGCATGAGGTAGTATTATCACCACCCACATTTTACAGGTGATAAAAAGAAATTAAACATTTTGTCCAATAAAAAGGTGATCTGGACTTTGAAATCTAGATAGAGGAATCCCAAAGCTGATGTCTTTTACAATACCAACATATCTCTGAGGTATCTCAGGGAAAAGCATCCCTGTTAATGTGTTTTAAGACTTTGGAAAGCAGCAAAGGTAGTGGCAATGACAGAGGTCCAAATATAAGAAGTAGAAAAAATAAAGGTGCTTTTAAATGTAGGAAACTCCTTTCGCTGCCTTTTTTTACTTTCCATTGAGCCTTCCAGAGTAAATGCAGTAAAGCCTTATGCCTCTTCCTTCATCTGGACCATTTTATTTTTTTTTAGTATATTTTATTGATTTTGTTATTACAGTTCTCCCACTTTTTCCCCCTTTGTCCCCCATTGCCTGGCCACCCCTTCCCTCTAGCATTTCCTCCCCCTTTTTTCATGTCCATGGGTCATGCATATAAGTTCTTTGGCTTCTCCATTTCCTATACTATTATTGACATCCCTCTGTCTATTTTGTACCTGCTAACTATGATCCTTAATCCCTGCTCCTTTTCCCCTATTCTCCCCCTTTCCATCCCAGCTGATAACCCTCCAAATGATCTCCATATCTATGATTCTGTTCCTGTTCCAATTGTTTGCTTAGATTTTTTTTCTTTTTAAGATTTAGTTGCTGATAGATGTGAATTTGTTGGCTTTTTTAACGTTCATAGTTTTGATCGTCTTCTTTTCCTTTTTTTCTTTTTTAAGTCTCATTCTTTTTCCTTTTAAAGATTTTATTTATTCATTTCTAGAGAGAGAAGAAGGGAGAGATAAAGAGGAAGAGAACCACCAATGTGTGGCTGCCTCTCACATGCCCCCAACTGGGGACCTGGCCCACAACTGAGGCATGTACCCTAACTGGGAATCGACTGGTGACCCTTTGGTTCACAGGCTGGTGCTCAGTCCACTGAGTCACACCAGCCAGGGCAATCTTCTTATTTTTTCCTAAATAAGTCCCTTTACCATTTCATGTACTAATGCCTTGGTGATGATGAACTCCTTTAGTTTTATCTTGTCTTGGAAGCACTTTATCTGGCCTTCCATTCTAAATGATAGCTTTGCTGGATAGTGTAATCTAGATTGTAGGTCCTTGCTTTTTGTCGCTTTGAATACTTCTTACTAGTCCCTTCTTGACTGCAAAGTTTCTTTTGAGAGATCAGCTGATAGTCTTATGGGTACTCCTTTGTAGGTAACTGTCTGCTTCTCTCTTGCTGCTTTTAAGATTCTCTCTTTATCTTTTACTTTTGACATTTTAATTATGATGTGTCTTGTCTTGGTCCTCTTTAGGTCCAAACTGTTTGGGACTCTCTGTGCTTCCTGGGCTTGTATGTCTATTTACTTCACCAAATTAAGGAAGTTTTCTTTCTTTATTTTTTGAAATAAGATTTTAATTTCTTATTCTTCCTCTACTACTTCTGGCATCCCTATGATTCAGATATTGGCACATTTGGAGATCTCCTCTAGTCTTCTTATACTATCCTCATTTTTTTTGAATTCTTGTTTCTTCTTTCTGTTCTGGTTGAATGTTTATTTCTTCCTTATGTTCCAAACCATTGATTTGAGTCCCAGCTTCCTTCCCTTCACTGTGAGTTCCCTGTAGGTTTTTCTTTATTTCACTTAGTGTAAACTTCACTTCTTCCTTTATATTGTTGCTTTACTCAGTGAGTTTTTTGAGCATCCTGACCACCAGTGTTTTGAACTCTGCATCTGATAGGTTGGCTATCTCCCATTTCATTTAGTTCTTTTTCTGGAGTTTTGTTCTATTCTTTCATTTGAGCCATATTTCTTTGTCTCCTTAATTTGGTAGCGTCCTTGTGTTTGTTTCTGTGTATTATGTAAAGCTTCTTGGACTTCCTGTAAAAGGCACCTATAAATTGTGTGGGGTGGAGCCTCAGTTAATTACCAGGGTAGAATGACCCACTTCACTGTTTTGTGGTTCTGTGTGGGAAGAGGGCTTGAAGAGGGGTCTGTGCTGATACCTGGCTTCTGGGAGTTTGCCACTTGCTCCATTTCTAGTCAATTCACAGGAAGGGTGCCTGTCACCCTTCCTCTTGTTGCCCCAGTGTTGAATCCCAGAATGGGTAGGTTTTCATGTGTTAAGGCCATGAGGGCCCTTTAAGTAATGTTTTCTAAAAACCCAGCAGTTTCTTCCACCACCCCAACCTCCACTGGACCTCTGCTTTGTGGTTGTAAAATCCACTGGATTTTACAGCCACAAGTTATGGGGATTTATCTTCCTGGAGCTGGAACCCTGGGCTGTGCAGTCTGAGTACCTAGGGGCACTCTCTCCCAAGGTATCCTTCCTGATTTTTATCCACAACATGTGAATGTGGGACCACCCATGCCCACTCTGCCACCACCACCACTGCCTCACCACACCACACAGAATCTCCTTGCATCTCCACCCCATCCCCGCATCTCTTCCCTTCCTACCCGTCTGGATGAATATGGCTTCTTTAAATCCTTAGTTGTCAGACTTCCATATAGTTCAATTTTCTTGCAGTTCTTGTATTATTGTTTTGAGATTTAGTTGTAATTCCTTTTTGTGGTTGCCTTTTTGTGGTTTTATGAGGAAGCAAAGAATGTCTACCTATGCCTCCATCTTTACCAGAATTCTGGACCATTTTAACAGCTCCTTCCATCCAGGGTTAAATTCTTCCTCCATGCTCTCCAGTTGGCCCACATGGAGCAACCTGTTTGACTTTGATAGCAACACCACACTGCTCAGAGCTATGAGTCCACAGGTGGAGGATGTTTTGCTCTGTTCTCTGCCCCTCTTCATGAGGCAGAGTCCACCTTGAGCACATTATGGGGCAGGAGTCCCACATCAAGAGCCTGGGAAGGCAATCATAACAGCTAATAATAATTGTTTCAGGAGGCCCTCCACAGCCCTATGGAGTACAGTTTTCATTAATATTATTCTTATTTTCAGGTGTAGAAGCTGAGACATGGAGAGGTTAAGTAATTTTCTTAGAGTCATGCAGATCTTAATGACAGGGTGGGAATTTAACCCAAGCAGCATGAATCCAGAGTCTGGGATCTTAACTAAGCACAATCAAAACTAATACATGAGATTTGTCAGGAAGTTGCTTGCATTTATCCTAGGTATTCTAAGACTTGGAGGTGTATGGCAGTCTTCTATTTAAACAGGGTTTTGAAGTGAATGCAGAAGTTTGGCCAATAATATAGATGTTATAAGCAGATATCAACACAGTTTACAACTTTCTAAACACAGATGTCTGCACTTATTGGGATGATTTTAGTTTCAGCTATAAAAACCCAGCTCAAAAATAGCTTAATTAAAAATGGAAATTAAATTAAGTTTCCTGTAACTAGAAAATAACTATAAATTATAAGGGTGAACAGGAATGGCTAGATCCAGGTGTTAAGATGAGGTCATAAGCAGGAGAATCCAAGATGGTGGTGGAGTAGGTGGAAGCTACACTAATCTCTTCCCAGGACCAAACTAGAATTACAGCTAAATTATAGAGAAATCATCCTGAATAACCAACTGAACACTAGCTTGAGAGAATCCTTACAACCAAGGACTTAGGGAAGAAACTTCATTACCTCATTGAGACAGGTAGGAAGTATGGAATCACAAGAGGACTGGATGGGCTCCCACAGGTGGCAGCTATTGGAGAAGTGTGGGGTCTAAACCCCAAGCTGGTCTACCCAGCTTAGAGCACCAGAACTGAGAAAAAGACAGCCATATATTGTCCAGCTGTGAAAAGAAGCAGGGCTTCTGTCAGCCAGAGATAGTTGGCCTTTTAAAGGGCGAACACAAAAAATTGTGTTTGCAGCCACTTACTCCAGGTTCTAGAGAGGGGGTGCAAAACAGACTAGAACCATTTGAGGAGAGTCTGAGGTTGGTGGTTCTGGGGAGAGAATCAAAGCATCAGCCACCAGGATACCTGTGCTGAGTCATTCCATATGCTGGAAAAGCCATCTTTCTCAGGTAGAGCACTCCCCTCCATGTGGTATCAGCTTGGGGTGAGGGCAAGAAATAGCCCCACCCACAGGAATCCTTCTTGCCCCATCCTGGAGAGTATAGGCCAGGCTGCTGAGAAGTAGAGCTGGAGACACTTTCACTAATTAAGCCTAACAGTAAGCCTGCATGCAGAGGCAGATCTCCGGGAACTTTAAGACATTAGCTGACCCTCTCATAGGCCCAGTGCTGGTAAAACCCAGCTTTGATGCACAGCTTGGTTCTTTCTGCACCCAGCCAAGCCCAGCAGAGGGACCATACACTGTGGGTCACTGATAACTCAAAACTGGTTTCCCAGGGCCAGGCATCAGCAGCATCTGACATAGGACTGCACCAGAGTCTTCAAGATCAGAGTAATATATGGGGACAAACATGAAGAGGCAGCCAAAATGGGAAGAGAAGGAAAATGGCCTCAAATGAAAGAACAAGAGAATTCTCCAGAAGAACTAAATGAAATGGAGGCAAACAATTTATCAGATATAGGGTTTAGAGTAATGATTATAAGGATGTTCAACAGCATGAAAAAGGACATGGAAACCATTAAAAGAACCAGTCAGAAACAAAGAATATAATATCTGAAATAAATAACACACTGGAAGGAATAAACAATAGTCTAGATGAAGCAAAGGATCAAATCACTGATTTGGAAGACAAGGTAGAAATAAACATCAAAGCAGAGTACCAAAAAGATTTTTTTTAAGTTTTTTAAATGAGGAGATTTTAAGAAACCTTTGAGACAACATGATGCATAACAACATCCGCACCACAGGGATGCCAGAAGGAGGAGTGAGCACAGGACTGAGTAGCTATTTGAATAAATAATGAACAAAAACTTTCTTAATCTGGTGAAGGAAAAAGACATACAAGTCCAGGAAGTGCAGATAGTCCCAAACAAGATGGACCCAAAGAGGCCTATACCAAGATACATCATAATTAAAATGGTGAGGCTTAAAGACAGTTAGAGAATCTTAAAAACCACTGGAGAAAAACAGTTAGTTACCTACAAGGAAGCTCCCATTAGGCTCTCATTTAACTTCTCAACAGAAACATTTCAGGCCAGAAAGGATTAGCATGAACTTTTCAAGGTGATGAAAAGCAAGAACCTATAACCAAGGTTACTTTACCCAGCAAGGCATTAATTTAAAATTGAAGGAAAAATAAATAGCTTCCCAGACCAAAAAAAAGAAAAAAGAAAGAAAAAACTAAAGGAGTTTGTTAACATCAAACTAGTATTGCAACAAATGTTAAATGGTTTGCTTTAAAAAGGGGGGGGGAAAAAAAGAAACAGCGGAAAATACTTAAAAAATAAAACGGCAATAAATACATATCTATCGATAATCACTTTACTGTATTTTGCCATGTACAATGTACACCCATGGTTTTGTGCACATTACACATGGGATTATTATACCCATTATTTATACCCATGGTATGTAATTATTATACCCATATATAATGAGCATCCTTATTTTTCTTTAAAAAATTTGGGCAAAAAAAGTGCACATTATACACGGCAAAATAAAGTAAATTTAATGGCTTAAATGCTTCAATTGAAACACATAAGGTAGCTGAATGGATAAGAAAAGAAGATGAATATATATGCTGTTTCCAAGAGACCTGCCTCAGAACAAAAGATACACACAACAAAAAAGAATGGAAAAGGATATTTCATGCAAATGGAAAGGGGAAAAAAGTAGGGTAGCAATACTTACATCTGACAAAATTATCTTTAAAGACAAGGCTATAGTAAGATACAGAGAACAATTCAATATGATAAAGCCAACAAGAGTATAACCCTAGTAAACACTTATGCACACAACATAGGAGCACGTAAATATGTAAAGCAAATCCTGATGAACATAAAGGGAGAGACTGACAGAAATACAGTCATAGTCGGGGACTTTAACACTCTTTTGACTTCAGTGGATAGATCTTCCAGACAGAAAATAAACAATGGACAGCAACTTTAAATGATACACTAGATCAAATGGATTTAATTGATATCTTGAGAGCATTTCATCCCAAAGAAGTAGAATATACATTCTTTTCAAGTACACGTGGAACATTTTCTAGGACAGACCACATGTTAGGACACAAAGCAAGTCTCAATAAATTTAAGAAGATTGAAATCATATCAAACATCTTCTGTGACCATAATGCTGTGAAACTAGAAATCAATCACCAGAAAAAAACTGAAAAATGCACAAATACATGGAAGCTAAATAACATTATTAAACAATGAATGGGTCAACAATGAGATCAAGGAAGAAATCAAAAGGCATCTTGAAACAAATGAAAATGGAACACAACTCAAAAACTGTGGGACACAAGGAAAGCAATCTTAAGAGGGAAGTGCATAGCATTACAGGCCCATCTCAAGAAATGAGAAAAAGCTCATGCAAACAATCCAACATAAAGGAATTTGAAAAAGAACAACAAACAAAGATGATACCTTAAGAAATTTGTCTTTTTTTCTCCATCTGTCCAATCAGCTTCTCTCCCTGTTCACATTGTTCTCTGACAGACTCTCCTTGTTGGGCAGAAATATCACCAGCAGTTCTAGATTTAAATCATCCTCACAGTTGCCAGTCCCTCTAAAAAACACACAGAAATTAGCAGTTAACTCTGCCTATGGCCATTGGTGGAAAAATCTGGGAGGACTTTACAGAGGAGGTAGCATTTACTTACATCTTGGTGATGTGCAGGGTTATCCCAAAGGAAGACGGATGTAATGAGATGGGCTTTCCTATATCTGAGGGACTGTTCCATGCAGCTTGAGCATATTGGGGCATGTGGAGGAGGACAAAGAGATGAGGAGAGCTGCCAGATTCACTGAAAGCTGTTTTGCCAAATGACCAATTTGCAGAATGGCTAATTCACTGAAAAATCAATTTGCCAAGCATTCAATTAATAATTTACCAAATTTATTGATTTATTAAAAAAAACTTTTTGACTATTTATATAAAGCATATAACAATTTGTATTGGACCAATGGTCATGCTTAACGAGTACTTATTTTGTCTTTAAAACTGTATTCTAAGGACTATTCAGTTTATTAAGAACTAAGGTCATATGGGGAAGAGGGGTCTTCTTAGAACTATACTTAATATTCAGAAATGCATATTTTAAGCAAAGACCAGTGTCAGTGTTTCATATGGGAATTTTTTTCAGTTTCTACTAATGTCTTCCAGCCTTTTCTCACTCTAACATTTCACCATGTCTTGCCTAACCTTATGAGGACCTTTCTCTTTAGAGGAAGTTTTTGCTTTTCTGTCCATATGTCATAGTTTTAACACATTAGACTGATGTTATTCACTGTGATGACCACTAGTCACATGTGGCTATCTAACTTTAATTAAAATTAAATCAAATTAAAAGTTCAGCTCTTCAGTCACACTAGCCACATTTCAAGAGATCAACAACGACAAGTGACTAGTGTCTATTATATTGGACAACACAGAGTTTTCCATTGCTGTAGAAATTTCTATTGAATAGCTTTGTTTCAAACCTGCCTAATAAGTCCCGAGTCTACCCGTTCTCTAGGATTCTGGTTTTTGTTTCCTCAACTCTATGACCCACAGCGGCTAATGCGCCAGACTCTCCTTCTGCCCCTGGTCTCAACTCCCAAGGGCCTGATTTTCCTAGGAAGGGAATTTAGAAAGCAAGCTCATTGTTGATAATTTCCATTTTGTTCATTTTTTAACCTAGCACTAGGATGACTTCTTCAAATATTTTAGGAGTCCCTGTGTAAAATTTTCTAGGGAAAGATTTGCCTCAATTAAATCCAAATAAATGCTATTCTATTTGACAATCTCTTCTTTCTCTCACTGCACTGCCCTTCAGCAAAGAAGGGAGGGGAGAAGGGAGGAAGGGAGGAAAGGAAAGAAGAAGGGACAGAAAAAGGGAGGGGGGAAGGGAGGGAAAGAAGGGGGAGAGAGAGGGATCTTCTTGTCAGTAAACTCTTTACTGAAAATATTAATTCCACTAAAAGCATCAAAAGAGCTTTTTCCCCCTTAGAATGAAAAAAATACAGTGCATAGCAAAATGGAAGGCTTGAACGAACATTTCAAATCCTACCTGTCATAAGCCATTAGTTGAATTGCCTAAAGAAATCCCTTGACAAGTATAAGTGCTGTTTTTATGTTAGAGAGCTTCATAATGTTGGCCACAAGAAGAAATTTCTCCACAAAAGCTCCTCTGTTTAATAAAGTGATTTGTTCCAGTAACAGTGATAATAAAATTGCTGAATTGAAACAGGGTTGTTCAACGAAGACCTGAATCCAATTTGCAGGACTAGTGTGATTACACTTTATCTCTGTGTTTACTCATTGGTAGAATTGCTACCAGTCTTTTTATATGCAATTAATAGGATTAATGGTTTTCAGGACCAGAAAGCAGTAAGAGGAAACAGATCCTGCCTTAGGTGGCCTGGCAGCTGTATGTGGCCTCTTTAGGATTGTGCACCTCTCAGGCTGTGTGCTACAGAATGATAGGTTAATTGTCTTGCCTTGTCTTTTAAGGTGAGATTTCTTTTTCCAATGGAAATTATTTTGGATAATTATATCTACAGTAATTTATGTCTCCCCCTCTGTGAGTTCTTCGGGAAACTGATGGTACAACTTCATTGCCCAGGAAAAACAGGTAAATGTGAGAGAAACAGTAACAATTTTCTAAAATTTAACTTTTAGGGTGATACATAGTCTCCATCTAATCCCATATGAAAGTTCTTATTACCATTATTGGTGGCATTAATAACAGAATAAAAGATGTTGACAAACCATTTCATTCACTACCTAGAAATTTTTGAATGTTTAAGTATACACATATTTAATTTATTTTTGTTACAGTTTACAGGTGCATATAGTTTTCCTAATCTCCATTGCCTGTGGGATGGTGCCAACTTAAACCTTCAGAGGGATTAGTAAAATCATGTGGTACACAAAGATTTATTAAATACATACTCCTTTTTTTTGTTTGTGGAGGTGTTTGTTTTGTTTTGTTGTCTTGCAGGTTTGGTTGGTGGTTTTTTAGTAACAGATCAAGAAACCAACAAAAAAATATATCTAATGATGACAGAAGCCAATGTGTTTTATCAGTTACCAGGCCATTTTTATTAAAATATATTTGACATATAACATTCTGTAAATTGAAGGTGTACAACATGTTGATTTGATACATTTATATATTGCAATATAATTGCCACTGTAGTGTTAGCTAGCACCTTTATCATGTCACTTAATTATCATAAGTACCATCAACAAATGAATAAAGAAGATGTGATGTATACATGCAATGGAATATTATTCAACCACAAAAAAGCTACCAGAATATTTTAATAGAAGACCTTGGTCATTTTTAGCAAACACTGGTGTCTTTGCCTGGATTCCTAGTAAACAGAGCATAAAGCAATGCTTTATTGAGGGCACAATCACAGGGAAGCAAGAATTAGGTGAAAAACTAAAACTAGGCAGAAAATAGGGGTAAGCATACACAAAGTGGTATATTACCAAGTTGACACAGCATCACTGGTAGCTTAGTCATGTTGGATAGTTCTCCATCCAGCAATAGGGAAAATAAAGGGAAGCCCTATATCTTAGAAGTCTGTCACAGGGGAGAAAGGAGAGCAAATGTCCACTGGCTCCTCTCTGTCACTTGTCTTTCATTGGTTAACATTATTTCATTGTAGTATTAACAACCAGATGCTTCTGAGTTGTGTTGTCTGATCCCTTGGAAGTCACTGGGGAAGCCAGAGCCCCATGGGACTTGTTGGGTCAGAATATGGTGTTCTAGCTGCCGCACTTCTTCATGGACTCAGGGAAGAGCATGCTGGAAACCAGCACTCAACCACAGGGTGACTAAAACAATCCCAGGAATTAGAAAATGAAGCTGTGGCAGCTAGAGTTTTTCACTCACAGGAATAGTATGAGCTGTCATTAGAGCTGATCTAGCTGGGAATCATGGGAACTCACCAAGGGCTAGGGGAAGGGATAGGCAGATGAGACAAAGCAGATCTGGAATGATGCATAAATGAAGTCAAATATGACTGTTGAGTTAAATCTATTCCAAAGAGCTCTTTTCACAATGAAGGGGAACATTTTCCCCAGGTGTTTATCAAATGTAAAGTTATCAAAATGTTTCTTGTATCTTCTAAAATGAGATCTCCTAAACAATCCTCTGTATTAAGTGGCATATTTATATAATTGTAGTTGGGTTTAGCCTGCTATCACCTCAAATATGGGATCAATGTAGTTAAGACACCCTCGCACAATAAAAACAGATGACTCAGTTAATATTCACCTATAACCTCAGGGCCTTGAAAGTGGTAGAAACTGTTGGCAGAAACTATGGTAGAATGAATGAAAGTGTGATCAGCCAGCTAGCCCAAGGCATCTACCTCGCTGGCCATACCCTTATCCCCAGCTCTCCTGAATTTATTGATTATGAACAGGGCACTGAAAAAAATGTAATTTCATCTTAAAAACAATATTCCAGAGTCTAGCAATGGCTTCTCCATTTTCACATTTTAGTGGAGATGAAGTCAAATATTTTCCACTAGCCTTGAACACCCTCTCTAGTCCTTTGGTAAGTGTGCCTTTTTTTTTTAATTAGAACATCTTGAGTAGTAATTTTGGTTTCAAAATATGTTCATATATGTATTATATGTGTATATGAATAACCTTTCTATAAAAAGACTACAGTGCAATATATCTGACTTTCATAAACTACTGAAAATTTTCAAAACATTCTTGTTCAAGATATACTCTCGATATCTTCTCCAGTTAGTGAAGTTCTTTATTCTAGCATAGGTAGTGAGCATAGTCTTTCATGCTAAGTGATAGTGTCTGGAAATCTTATTTATCTGGGCACAAGAGAACCCAAAAGGGCCAGAAGTTCACTTTTTTTTAACACACAGGCAGTTCTCATTTTGCATGGTAGTGTGGGACCATAAAAAAAAGATCTAACTGAAACTATGCAAAGCAATCTTAATAATGAACAAGAAAAATAATGATGGTACATAATATAAAAATTTTGTCCAAATGTTTAAAACTCTCTTGCTACAAGTTATAAGTGTATAGTAAAATGAAAAATGTATAACATTTATTTAATACACTAATTTAAAACATTAGAAACATTAATGTGTTTTATTTCTGTGTTTAAAAAACTCACTAAGAATAGTTTTGCAGTACTTAACTCCTTTATGTATACTGTATATGTTAGGATCTTTTCTATGTCTTGATAAATTGTCATATCCCTTTCTAAACATAAATCATCTTCCAATCTTTTATCTTTCTGATGTCAATGTTATGAAAGATCTGCAAGAGTTTCATTCATGTGGAATTTTTGCCAACTACACTTCACCTGGTACATGTCCACCTTTCCATCACAACCACTTTCCTTATTTCTGTTGGTAAGTTTGCTTTCTCTAAATTTCTCTGGCTACACATTCAGAATTTTGAATGAGGACAGTGTCAACATTCTCTGTCAGTTATTTCTTCTATAACTCCATTTAAGTTTGATTTGAATTTACAGCATTATCACTTTTCATTTCTTTGTTACAATTTCACATTTGTTGGCCAATTTCTTCTTTTGATTATCCACTTTTGTAAAATGCCACAAAGCTTTGTCAGTCTCCCAAATTCTTCATACATGTGCCCCTCAGAGGGTATGTTGTTCACCACTTGATCTCGGGCACAGAGTATCATGCTTAGTACACAGTGAGTGGGCAGTAAATATTTAATGAGTGCAAAAAAAGGCAAGGAGACAATGCAACAGCATATTTTGTTGTCTGTGCATGAGATGAATAACAGGTGCTCAGTGACCAATCACAGAATTTTGAAAAGTGATGTGGTTGCTCACCAATCATGATAACTGTCTTACTTATATAGTGATTTCAGGACTGAAGAGATGGTAGTAAAGTTTGTTTACATTTAATATATCATGGAAACTAACATTTGAACCACATTTTGGGGTACTAGTCCTATATAAGTAAACCACAATAACTGAAATCTGTTCACATCAAAACCTTGCAAAATGAGGACTGCCTTTATTTGATATCCATGCTTTATGGACTTGGTGAGACAATCTAGCTAACTACTGCAAAATAAAAGGAATCTTCACCACTTGGCCAAGAGACACTCAAAGGGACAGAAAAAGAACAATATGTGATTTATACATATGTGTACAGGTACCCACTAAGGACGATACCTAAACTCATCGGGTACAGTTGGTTAAGTGTAAATGTTTTAGAATATGACAGAAATGAGTTCAAGTGTTATTCAATCTTGCAGAAACTCAATTTCTTCACATGCAAAACCCTATCTTAAGGGATTTTGAGAAACAAGTGAGATAATATATGTAATATTTTTAGTACAGTGACTGGTTCATGCTAGAGAATCATTCAATGGTGTTAAGAACAATAACAGTGAGGATGATAGTCATAATGGTGGACTCTTGGGTACCTGAAAGAACAATGAAATATAGGGCTTTTTAAAATAATGGAAATAGGGTAATTAATTAGGGAAAGTTGAGTTTCCAGAAGGTCATCATAGTATAATATTTTAATAAACTCATAGAACATTTACTCTGAAAATCTAGAATTTTAAATAGGTTAAAATGCCTTTAATGTAGGGGGAAAATTATGCTTTGACACCCGTCCATGCAGAGTCACAGTGCCAGGGGCGCACGCACGTCTCTGGCGTGCGTTTTATCCGACGCCCAAATGGGCTCCCAGTTTGCAGGTCTGATGGCTGTAGGACTGAGGTTTGAACAACAAAACTGGCAATATTTTAAGCCTGACAAATCAGAGCTGCCAGCATGATTGCACAATTGTAGAAAAACGTCCTGTTTGCCCATTTCAAGAATTTGTCATGAATTTACCTTTGAGCAAATAGACTCTTATTAACCATCTGAATGCCATACATGTTTAGGAAAATTGAAAGGGCTGTTATCTTAATTAGAACAGGTTAAATTTAGTTACATTAAATTACAAAAACTACTAGCATTATTCAACCAACTAAAAGGGCTTTGACCTTTATAGCTGTGCTTCTTAAACTATGTTCTATGGAACATCAGTGTTCATTGTGATGAAATAGGAATTCCTTACCAGAAAGGGGAGAAGCTCTGTATTCGTGAACCTAGAGATTCACCAGACACATCGGCGTTTGAAAGACTGAGAATCCTACAGTAAAAAATAAAATTTCTTTAGATTAACCACATTTCCCAAATATGTTGACCCTGAAACACTTAAGAAAAAAAAAACAAACTATTGCTTTCTCACAAAATATGGTGTTTTGAAAACCTGAACAAAAATGTATACATGAATGATAGATTCACACTATTACATGATTTACATCTTGAGGCATTAAAGAGATTTTAGCTTTATTTTTGTGCTATATCATTGAACATCCACACATTTTAGAAATGAAGTTCAGGTAACTTTCACCAACAAATCACAAAACAATTCAAAAGTTTACCTAAAACAGTTTATTTCTGATACAAGTTCTTCACTCCATTCCATTCCATTGTCTACACAAAACCGTGATATATTCCTTAAGGACCACTTTTTTCGTTGGGTAGGGTTTCTTGCTCAGTCATCTTATCTGGTCCTCTAATTGTATTCATCAACGAGAAAACAATTTTCAACTCCTATGATGAACTCTTAGCTCAGTGTTGAGAGGATCACAAAAGAGACATACTTTCTGTATTTGGACACAAGGGCCTTACAATTTAGCAGGAGATGCAAAACTAACATAAGTAAAGCAAATAAAAAACAACTTCAGACGTTTTCAAATAGGGTAAAGATCAACATGGACTGAGATAACTAAAGGAGACTTTGTGGAAAAGATGGACTTGAGCATATGAATGGGATTTAGGAAACAATGGGGAGAGAAGGGAGAAGACTGAAGAAGGGAAAGCATGACCCAAATCAAATGGCAGGAAGAAATGCTTGGATTCAGGAGGAAGTAGGTGGGGAAAAAGGTATAGATGTTTTCCTGTACTGGAACATTCATGTTATATGTATAAATAAGATGTGCTAAAAATACTGTGGGCTCTACACTATGGACAATTCTGATCACTGGACTAAGGAGTTGGACTTGTTTTAAGTAGGAGAGAGACATGGTCATAAGAACAAGGTCATAAATTTGAACCTAGTAATAAAATAATCAAATGAGCATTCTAGAAAGATTAGTCTCACATCTCATTTGGAAAGGTTGAAGTGAGAAAGAGAAAGAACCTAAAGACTAAGACTGAAGTTAGAATACTATCAGAGTAATTTTCGTGTTGAGGCTTTTGACAGATGTGAATTAAACAGGAATAAAGAAAAAAAGTGAATCCATAAATTTGAAGGCACAAATAAAACGATATTTGGTGCAAGAAAAGGGTTGAGTCAAAACAACCCCAAAGTATCTAGTCTAGGAAGATGGGTGATTTTAAGAACTAAGTTTGGGAAAAGAAGATAAATATCATATTTATTAAGTAAGAATGAAAATATATCTTTTCATGGCTTTCTAATTTACTTTTCCACAATTTAATCCCAATCTACATATACCACATTTTTCTCCACTATTTCATCATCAATTCAACTATTATTTTATGAGCACCTGTTGTATGCCAAGCAATATTCTAGACACTGAACAAAAAAGATGTGGAGTGTATCATTCAAGGCAAAGGGTGGAGATGGATAATGAATATGTAAATAATTGGAGGATCAATATATTCCCTATTTTCAGATTAGAGGGAATATGTACTAATATTGACTGAGCTCCTACTATACACCAGACCTTTTAGATTCATCTAACTTAATTTCCACTTCAACACAAAGTAGATAATGTTATCCCATTTTTCTTTATCAGTATCACTACCTGTGAGGTCCCTGCCATACTGTACCATTGAGGACACCAACAATGTGAAAACCACCTGGAAAATATTGCTTCCTCATCTTGAAAGAAATACTAGAGACTCCTAAATGGATGGCAGAGATCCTTCTTTTCTGAGAATAAGACTTGTCAAGCCCCTTCAAGGCTTCAGAGATTCTACCATACCACCAAAACTAATTTCAAAGATTTTAAAATGCATATTTTTTCATATTTTCATTTTTGAAGTTGGAACAATCAAAGGGGTGCTCTATTCTTTTGGTAAAGAGGATTCCTTACATTCATCCAGGGGTGTTTAGTATCTGGGCATAGAGCAAAAACAAATGGTTTGCTTCATGGAAATTATTAATTTTTTGTTATCATTTTTATAATGTTTTCCCATCATGGAAGTTGCAATTTGCATCCAAATGAACTGCCTCTGTAATGATTTTTTATAAAGCAATCATAAAATTGCATGAGAGGATTTAGTTTCCAACCCACATTTTATTATCACCTAAATTTATTAAATACAAGCAAGTAAATGTTTTATTAATAAGTAGAAATTGTTCTTCAAGTATTAAACATCGCTTTTAGGATATTATTGTAATTATTCTGTTATCAGGGTGTTTTTCGTTAGTTTTAAAATGTTGCGTTACAACGGTTTGCTCACAAAATTGGCAATGAGGTAATCTTTGGTATTTAAGCCTTCTCCACCTACATCAAACAAAATTATAACACAATCTGGTCAAAACCAATTTAACCCCAAAAGTTTCATTCCAGACAAAGTGAGAAATAATTATTACCAATTGTCCACTCTGGCAAGTGTCTGATTGAATGAGCCTAAGAAGGCAGTAGCAGCCTGACGCGTCTACATTTTCCTGTACAGGTAGCCAACTCAGCTTTTTAGGTTTTGTCACAGTGCCAGTGTTTTTGCTTGGCATGACTTCAAGGGCCCTATGTGTCCAATCCAAGGCAGCCCCCTTCAGGATACATGAGCCAAGCTAACTGCATGCAAACCGGGCTGGGTCTTGGAATCAGTTTACATGGGCATGTTGTCAGAGAAAGATGTTTATGTGTGTGAGAATCTTAAAGGACTGAATAGAAAGATCAGAAGCAAGGTTAAGCAGAATGGAACTGGGAAGAATTCCACATGTCCTTAGAGGACAGGCAGAGGATAAAAGAAGGTACCATAGGGAGGCAAAAACAGAAGTGAATTCTTCACAGTCTGGCTGGCAAGCCTCGCAACAGTGCCATTCTTCAAACAAAACCTCCCTTGGCCTCAGATCCTGCACTGGTCATGCCAGCTCTATTGATTTACATAAAACCTTCAAGACTTTGATCAGCTACCAAAATGCAAACATTTTAAGTGATAGCCCAAAGAAGCTTGTTTAAAAAACAGTTGATGTAAGGGTTTAAAACAGTCCATTAACAATCTCATGTAGAAATGTGTATACATATATGCCTACCCATGCATTCTTCTATGCAAAAGAACATTTCTACAGCCTATAATGCCATGTGCTCATTACACATATTCACTTCAAGTCCAAAGAAATGTTCTTTATTGGAAAATCTAAAGGCAAAAATATAAAATTAAACTCTTCTTTCACTGAACCACACACTCACTCCCATCCAAAAAGGGAAAAAGGAAATCATATTCGACCCACCCATTAGAAGTAAAAAAGGGTGATTTATAGTTGGGTTTAATCAGACCATAAATTCTTCCACAGGGTAGAATTTTAGGATATGAACCAATCATATAACTTTAGAGGCTTCAAATATCCAAATGAACCTTTCCAACTCTTCACTTACAAATGTCCCAATGTTTGTCAATCTGATAAGTACCCAGTACATTATTACAATCAAATGGCCGCTACAGATAATACCTCACTATACATATTAAATGCCAGCTTCTGCGGACCCTGAGGTCTTGCTCAACCTGAAGAATCCACTCAGTGAGTTAGCTTGAGAGAGCAACTGGCAAGATTTCTAACCATGAAATAAGCAGCCAGGAGGCTTAATCGTGTGGCTCTGATACTTTAAAAAATTACTAAATAATATTTGTCTGCCTTGAGGCATTTGGACTCTATTTCTAGAGACCTGGTGAGTACAAAGAGCTCCAATAGAATAACAGCACCCTGGCTCCGAACTATTCCTTTAAAAAAATTAAGTCACTGGTCCAGTTTTTCATACTCACTATGAATATTTGGGCTTATAACAGGATATGACAGTGACCAAAGGTGGTCAGCTGACTTTCAGCTTAGCTTCCTCCAGCTGGAAAGTCAGACAGCAGGAGAGCAACTTCCTAATGGAGAGTGATGCACTAGCCTGAGAAAACAGGGCAAGGGGCAGCACAATTTCAGTTCTTTCATCTTCAAAAGAAGAATTCTAAACATTGTTCTATCTCAGGGACTTCCAGCCCTCATGTTCCAATTGATCCCAAGCCCAGTGTGTTCTGCACTGAGGTTCAGGACTAAGAAGAACTAAGAAATTTTATAACAGATACTATCTCTGGGCTACAAATAATACAGGTCTTTCCCAGCCCTTTACTGAGTAAACTGCTTCCAGAATTAGCCAAGCCTTCCTGGAAACTCAGGCTGAAGGGAAGTAACCGCCAGACTACTAAACGATAACAAAGACTCAACTTGGGTGCCCCCTCTGCCATTTTAGGTTCCCCTATCCTGGTTCACCAACACAACTTCCCATTCACTCTCCCCCTTCCAGCTGAGCAAACTTCCTCAAAGCCCCCTTCCTTTTATTCTGAAGCTTCTAATACTATTACACACGTCCAGGAGAGCATGAGTATGCACAACCCCGCCTTTCATTTTAGCATTTACAAATGTAAATGAAGGGTGTGTACTTTTTAATTAGCAACTTTTGCAAGCCTCCTTGAAAATACTTAGAAAGATACAGAGTCAATAGTTCTTTGAGAAAGGCAGTGTGCAAAGTAATTAAAGATGCCACCTCTGGAGTCAGGCAAACCTGGGTTTACAGTATAGCACAGCTCCTACCAGCTGGGTCGCTCTGGGCAAGTACAGATACTCAACTTGTGATGGGGTTACATCCCAATAAAACATCATAGTTGAAAATATTGTAAGTGAAAAATGCATTTAATACACCTAACCCACCGAACATCTTAACCGCACTCAGAGCACTTATATTAGCTCTACAGTTAGGCAAAATCATCTAATAATGAGTACACTATAGAGTATTTGTTGTTTACTCTCACGAGCCCCTGACTGACTGACAGCTGTGGTTCACTGCCACTGCCCAGCATCACAACAGAGTGTTGTGCCACATATATCTACAAGTATAGTTCCTACTGAATGCATATTGCTTTTGCAGCATCGTGAAGTTGAAAAATTGTAAGTCAAACCAGTGTAAATTGGGGACTGTCTGTATTGCATCTGTTTGTGTTTCTGTGTTTTCATCTACAACATGTGAAGGAAGGACCTCAAAGACTGTAGCAGATTAATGGCTGTGTGTAAAAAGAATCTAGGATTTTGTCCACACAAAAACCTGCACACAGATATGTCCAGCAGCATTATTCATAACTGTCAAAACCTGGAAGCAACCAAGATATCCTTCAGTAAGTGAATGGATGAATAAACTGGTACATCCACAGAATAGAATATTATTCAACACTAAAAAGAAATGAGCTATCCAGACAAGAAAAGACATGGACAAACCTTAAGTGAACATTACTAAGTGAAAGAAGCCAATTTTAAAAGTCTACAAGCTGTGCAATTACAACTATAGACAATCTCCGACTGCCCAGATGTAACTTGTTCTCTCACCTGCAGACTAGTAGCTGGAAGTCTGGAAAAGGTGAGTGCAGAGGGCACTGGGCAAGACACATGCATTGTGCTACATACCTCACAGGGTTGGAGTGAGAATTAAATAAACTAGTACACAAAAGGGCACAGAACCGTGCCTAGACAGAGGGAGCACTATTGTTACTGGAATACATCAGAGGCACTCAACAAATGTTCACTGTGTTCAAATGAACATCAGCTATGAACCAGGCACCTGACATGCTATCCATTTAATTCTCCCAACAACCCTTGAGAAGAAGAAATTGCTGTTCCCGTTTTGCACAGCAAATGACTCAAGGAGGTATAACTATAGATTCAGGAGGCAGAAAAAACTGATATTCAATACCAAAATCCATGCTGAAATGCAAAGTTATCTGACATAATACATATTACATTTTATTTCCTATATGATGAACAATAGAGAATCAACTATTTTATTTTCATTTGTCACTCTAATAGTGG
Organism: Mormoops blainvillei; assembly: GCA_004026545.1. NCBI lineage: Eukaryota > Metazoa > Chordata > Mammalia > Chiroptera > Mormoopidae > Mormoops > Mormoops blainvillei. Next base: position 109,401 of record PVJD01004494.1, read on the forward strand.
ACATCACTTCAGGAAATTGAGAATAAAGTTTGCTTACCTTTTTTTCTGTAAAGTTGGAAGTCTCTAAGAATATCACCATGAATCTATTAGGCAGAGGAATCTAAGCTCATATGGTAACTTTAGGTCTGTTATCATGAGAGTTCAATCAACATTATTCTCAAAGTTGCTTGCGTTAAAGTAACAAATATTAACTTTGCTTAAGAAAGAGGAGGGGGAGGGGAAAAGGAGGAGGAGGAGAGGAAAAGAAAGATTTATTATTTATTAAAAAAACAGAAATCCTCATGGAAGGAAGAGAGAGCTAAGTCCCAGGGCCCAGAAACAGGACCTGAAAGCTGGCGGGAAGGCAGTAACCACTCTCTGGGCGGTCTCCCTCCCTGTAAGGCACCACATAGCCTCCCATCTCTGCTTCTCTCTGCTTTATCCTGCTTTACTGATCAATTTTCTCTGCTTCTCCAATCTTGTCACCACTCATAGCTCCTTACCCAGAGCATTTAAGCAACTGACCCAGACTGAGACCAGGAATCTCAAAATCTCACACACACACACACACACACACACACACCAGATAAAACCAGACCACTATCACGAGCCTCTAGCAAAGTGAATAGCAATGTTCCTTTGTCATATCTCTATTATTCCATCAAATAACTCAGGAAATTCTAAGTGTGTTTGAAGGGGGGTTCTCAAACATAAAGAGTGAAAAGAGAAATGAAAAAAGAGATTTTAAAATCAGACACATTTGAGTTCCCAGAAAATTGCTTCTAAGCAGCAGCTGAGCAGAAGGTTGAGTGTGGGCCTTTATGTGATGCTTAATCAGATGGTGATGAGGGAGGGGCCATGCCAGCTAGCAAACCATCCAGCCCCACCAGGAGCCCCGGGAATAGGGAGCAGTCTGCTGTAGAATTCTCTCACAATGGCCTGGCAGAAATGGATGGTCCACACAGGCAAGGATCAATTGTAAAAAGTGGAATTAGTCATTCTAAATCATGCAGCTGTGGTCGAAGGGAGCTCTTCTAAAAATCATTAAACAATCATGTATTCCTATTGATTTATTCAAAATACCTTGAGGGAAAGCAGATTAAACACAAGGTAAAAGTAAGCTAATGCAGATTAAATGGATGAAGGATGGGCCGAGAGTTCCCTAGGTAGTTTTTGTACTAATGAGAGGAAAATTATATGTACACTATTACCAGGATAAAAGGGTCTATTAGAGGTCTTTTGCTTGACATATTTATGTATTTCAAATACTAAGTAGCATAGTGAATTAGGTTTACTCTGGACATTTGTTATTTTTATTGCATCTCCAAAGTGATAAACAGAGTTCTCTGTTGAGGGCAGCATGCTGCCTCACTCCAGGAAACCCTGCCTGAAGAGACAAACCCCGATGCCAGTGTGACTCCCTGGGTGTCATTTATTAATATGCTCAGTGCAATTGCATTGTGAGGACAAGGCCTTTAAAACCTTGGAGAAAAATGCATAACACAGAAGTGGAAATAAGCTGCAGTACTCCTGATGTGTGTTCCCTGGGCCACATTTGAGATGTCCTTTTTTCCCCAAGTGGAATTTATCAAATACCTTACCACATCAGAAAAACAGAAATGTGATGTATATGTTACACATCCTTTTCATGTGTGAGAGTCACAGCAGGAGTTATGATTCTCAAAGGAAGAAACTGATGTGGAGAAATGGTAAATGATGGGTCCAAGAGAACACAAATAGTGAGGATGTCAAATTTTCTCTCCCTGGTTCAGGCTTTTTCTGCTACACTATATACCAGTGAAATTTGTACTTGTGGTCCACTATTTAACAAATTGGATTATTATCACTAAATCCCTTAGATGTTTAAAATCAAAGTGCTTGTTCTCCATGTTCTTCACCCCTACTATCATCCTGAATTCAGTCAACTAAGAAATTACATCCTTCTCCCATCATCCCCCTGCACCAAGCAATAAAATTTTGTTGATGACCTTGCTTCCACTCATTCCTCCCCCCAGATTCATTCTGCACCCCAGTCCCAGCTTAGTTTTCCTAAAATACAAGGTACGGCAAAAGCAGGTTTACAGTTGTGAGTACATGAAACATAGAATTTATTCCTGTATTATTGTTTATTAATTATTACATTATTTTCCATATGAACAACTGTAAACCTCCTTTTGCCCACCCTGTATGGCTTTCATTATACCACTCCCTACTCAGAAAATCTAAGGAGGTAGGATGGCAAGAATACATATTTTTCTTCTCCTCAATCAAAGTTGTCATAGAAGACTGAAATTTAGGCTGATTTTGAGAGAGATGACTTATAGAGAATGCATTTCTGGTTGATGGAGCTTTAGTGGCTTCAATAATGAGTGCTTGAGTCAAACTGAATATCACAAAGGTTGTATGGTTAGAGCAAAAGCTGAAAGCTCAGGAGGTAGAAGGAAAGAGAGATTAACCAGAAGGCACAGAAGGCGAAGACTACACAGGAGTGAGGCCCTAGATGTTAATGACAAGTCATGCAATGTGAGAGATGCCACTGACAAACTCCAACTAGAGCAAACAGAAACATTAACTTCACTGCATTCCACAGTTATGACTGTAACCAGTAAATATAAAGACATAGCATTTGTGCTCAACCCTACAAATGCCTAGGCCCACTCAGACCTCTGGATCAATAATCTTCAGGGGATAAATTCACAAGTACATGGTTTTTAAAAACTACACATATTGTGATATGCAACCAGGACGAAAGCCTCTACCCGTCAAATTAAAATCCTTCTATAAGCCATCTACACTTGTAAGCTTGGTTTAATATTTTATTGAAATCCATGTTTCAGATAAATCATATATTTCCATATAGACTCTCTACATATCTCCAAGTGGTTCTTCTTATCTACAGAACAAATATCATCACCATATGCCTGTGCATGGTCTGGTCCCAAAACTAGAGAAATAGCCTATTCTTTCTATTAGGTTAAACATTGTCACATTTCTTGCCACCTACTGGTATTGTTTACATGTTCTGTGTGTTGGAGTTAAAATCTGAAGCAATTGTGGCATCTAAGGGCATCTTGCCATTTTCATAGCACTTAATTTCCATAGATATGTTCATTCATTTGGTCGTTGTTTCAGTCTATAAGAGAGGCAAGGTATGTTATTATTTCTAATTTGCTGATGGAAAAACTGAGATTCGGTGATACTGAAAGACTTGTTCATAGTTATATGAGTAGATCATAACATAATTTAGGTTAGAATCCTTTCTTCAGAGTTTAGTAATATGATAGTCTTTTCCATTAAAGCTTTATCATTTTTTAACAAGTTGGACACAACTCCAGGAAATAATTCCACCCTCAACTATGAACAATATGACACACACAGGTAGAATGCCATGTGAAAATGAAGGCAGAGATTGGGGTGAAGCAGCAGAAGCCAAGGAACACCAAAGACTATCAGAAAACTACTGGAAGCCAGGACATAAGTGGAGGAAATTCTTCATCACAGTCCTCAGAAGGAAAGAAACTGATGGACTCTTTGATCTTGGACTTCTGGTTTCCAGAACTGTGAGAGAATAAGTTGCTTTTGGTCAAGTCACTCAGGTTTTGGTTTGTTACAGCAACAGCCCTGGGAAACTAATACAGAAAGTGTGGTGTGGGGTAACAGATATCTAAAAATGTGGAAGTGGCTTTGGAATTGGGTAATGGGTAGAGGCTGGAAGAGTTTGAGGCACATGCTAGAGAAAGCCTAGATTGCCTGGAAGAGACTGTTAGTAAAAATGTGGACATTACAGGTGATTTTGCTGAGAGTTCAGAAAAAAAGAGAGAAGACCAGTAGAGAAAGCATTTATCATCTTAGAGAATCTGTATATCATGGATAGAATGTTGCTAGGCATATGAATGCTAAAGGCCATGCTGTGACGTCTCAGACAGAAATGAGGAACATGTCATTTTAACTGGGGGAAAGGTGATTCTTGTAAAGAAGTAGCAGAGTTGGCCAATTGTGTTCTGTTGGATGGAAAGCAGAACTCGTAAGTGATGAACTTTGATATTTAACAAATGAGGTTTCTAAGAAATATTGAAAGCACAACCTAGTTTCTCCTTGATGCTTATAGTCAAATGTAAGAGGACAGAAATAAAGTGAAGAAGGAATTGTTATGCAAAAAAAAGAAGAAGCAGAACTTGAAGATGTAGAAAATTTGCAGCCTATCTATATTGGAAAAAAAAAAGGAAAAAATGTACTCTGGATAGCTATTTGCCAAGCACAGGCCTGGGGAGCCAGATCACTTCCTTAGTTCCAGTCTTGGCCACTGCCCTGGGCTAAGGGGGTGGACTGCCATCCTGGTAGGCCTGAAAGACAGGATATCAAGCCAAAGAGGGTCATTCCCAAGTCTTAAGATCTAATGGGATTTACCCTACTTGTTTTCTGACTTGCTGGACACACAGTCCCCACCCCTCACCGATAACTCCCTTTTGTAATGGGAATATCTGTGCTATGCCTGTTACTCCATTGCATTTTGGAAGGACATAATCTGTTGTGCAGTTTTACAAATGAAAAGGAATTTTGCTCCAGGATGAATCTTAACCTGAGTCTTAGCCATATCTGATTTGGATGTTTAGATAATGAGATTTGGGACTTTAAGCTAATGATGGTTAGATGAGATTTTTGACTCAGAGTTGATGCTGGAATGATTAAGGCTCTGGGGGATATAGTGATAAGATCAATATATTTTGCATGTGAGAAGGACATGAACTTGAGCAAGCCAGGGAATATACTGTTATGGTTTGAATTGTCTCCCCCAAAAGATGTTGATGATGTCCTATCCTCCCAGGACCTGAATGTGACTTTATGTGTAAATGGGGTCTGTGCAGATTAATTTAAAATGAAGTTATTAGAGTGGGTCTTCATCCTATGACTGCTGTCTTTATAAAGAGGAAATTTGGACATGTAAAGACACATCCATGTAAAGACAAGTACAGATAGGGGTGAGGCAGCAGAGGCGAGGGGGTACCAAGGATTGCCAGAAAGCCACCAGAGGTTGAGATGCTCCATCACAGCCCTCAGAGGGAACCAGCCCTGCTGACACTTTGATCTTGACTTCCAGAACTGTGTGGAAGAAAACTTTTGTTGTCTGAGTCACCCAGTTTGTGGTGCTTTGTTGTGTCAGTACTAAGAAATCAGTGCAGCACTCTATCAGTTTCCTGTGGTTGCTATAGTAGGGTGCCATAGCTTGGTGGCTTAAAATGGCAGAGGTTTGGTCTGCATTTCTGGAGGCTAGAAGTCCAAAATCAGGGCGTCAGCAGACCTGGTTCCTTATGGAAGCTCCAGGAGAGAGTCTATTGCTTGCATATTCCAGCTTCTGAGAGCTGCTGGCATTCCTTGGTTTTTGGCCACATCACTCCAACTCTGCCCCTACCCCGGTCACATGGCCTCTCTGTGTGTCAAATTCCCTTCTTTCTCTTTTATAAGAACACTTGCTACTATATGTAGGGCCCATCCAGACAATCCTGGTAATCGCATCTCAAAATTCTTAACTTAATCACTATTGCAGAGTCTTTTTCTTAGTAAGATAACATTTACAGTTTCTAGGTATTAGGAACTAATATCTTTACTGGCCATTATCAGCCTACTACAGGTTCCCTGACGTCCAGATGGAAATGTCCAGTGGTCAGTAAGATGTGAGTTCTGGAGTACACAGTACAGAAATTGATCAGAACACATGTGAGAGTAGAAAACATGAGAATGATATACTCACCTACATTGAGTATGTGGAGGCCAAGGACAGAGCTCTAGGGAATGCGCCACTTAAAGAAATGGACAGGATAAGTTGAGCCAGTGAAATGGACTAAAAGGATATGTTCTAGAGGTTGGAAGAGAACCAGGAGAGTATGGTGACATGGAAGCCAAGGGAGGAATTTTAAAAAAGAGAAAAATCATTCATATGCTACCAAATAGGGAAACCATGAGGGTATTATGCTAAATGACATAAGCCAGTCACAGAAGTACCAATATACTCAGATTAGCTGGGTGCTCACTCGTAGTTTTATGTTCAAGCTCACAGATAAACTTGCACCTTCATTTTCCAATATATGTGAGGCAATCAGGTTAGCTGAGTGACCACTTGTTGCCCGGGGCTCAAGTGTATAGAACAAACTTTTATCAGAGTTGCTTAGAGTAGTCAAATTCATAAAGACAACGAGTAAAATGGTGATTGTCAGGGTCTGAGAGATGGAGATATAAAGAGTTATTGTTTAATGGATGCAGAGTTTCAGTTTCCCAAAATGAGGATTTCTAAAGACTAATTGTGCAATAATGAGAATGTACTTAATACTACTAAAGTATACACTTAAAAACTGATAAGACACTGAATTTAATATGTATTTTTACCATTATAATGAAATTGAAAAAAGAGGAAGCTCTTGTATTTTAATCAACAATTTTGTTTAGCGTCAATGTTGTATCATATAACAAAAATGCCTATTAATGCATGCCAAGGCAATCTACGCCTAATTTCACTAAATAGCCTATCAATAAATGTTTTACCCACACATGATTGATGTGAGAAAGATGAGATAAAATATATAAATAAACTATGATAAATATTTTTAATAACCACATAGAGATTTCATCAAAAATTTAAACACAGAGTAACAGCAGTAATGTGCCCCTCATATAACATTTTGGTAAAATATTAGTACTTTACTAAAGTATTAAAAAGAGGAGGATCAAGATGGTGGAGGAGTAAATGGAAGTCACACTGACCTCCTCCCAGGACCAATAGGGAATTACAACTAAATTGTGGAGAAATCGCCCAGAACAACTGAGCAATAGCAAGAGAGAAGCCTTATAACCTCAGACAGACAGAGGAACCTGTTCAGCACAACCTGACTGGTAAGGAATGCAGCAGAGATGTGAGAAGGTTGACTGGGCACCCACAGATGGCAGGCCCAGAGGGATGTTTAAGCGTCCACTTGGATCACGCTGAGAAGAGTAGGGTCTAAACAATAAGCAGGGATCCCCAGTCTACAGCACCAGAGCCCAAAAAGTACACAGATAACAGCCAGCTGCAAAAAGGGGCAGGGCTCCTCTCTGCCAGAGACTGGGTTTGGAGGCTGAACGAGCTGCTTAAAGGGTCAATACATAAATTTTCATTTGCAGCCACTTATCCTGGGTCTCCAGAAAAGGTGGGGGCAGAGTGGGCTAAAGACACCTGAGGAGGAACTGGGGACAGAGGCTTTGGGGAGAGAACTGAGAAAGTAGCCACTGGGATTCCAGTGCTGAGGCAACAGCCATCTTCCTCACACAGACCACTGCCCTGAGTGGCAGCCAGAGAGGAAACAGTAGCCCCACCCCCAGGGGGTACTCTGCCCTGGCCGTGTGATGCTTAAGCCTGACTGCTGAGTATAGAGAGGTAGCCACAGACAGTAGATCCCTGCAAAGTGGACATCAGAGTGGATAAAGGATGCTTGAGGAGAGACTGGGGACTGAGACTTGGGGGAGAGAACTGAGAGAGTAGCCTCCAGGATCCTGGTGCTGAATCATCCCCAATAAGGCAGCAGCCATTGAGCTCACATAGACCACTCCCCTCTGATCAGCAGCAGCCTGAGGGAAAACATTAGCCCCAACCCCAGGAGGGATTCTGCCCCACCATATGGTGCTTAAGCCTGACTGCTGAATGCAGAGTGACTAGATTAACAACTGAAGGAGACAGCCACAGACTATAGATTCCCAGAAGTCTCAAACAAGCTGCCTAAGGTCAGACGGGGTCAACATCTGACATTAGCAGCTGCAGATCCAGAAAGAAAAAACAGCAGTAAATACTAGAGGATACTGAGACAAAATCCACTCTGGTCTTTTCTGTGATTTGCAGTATTTTCTTCACTACATAGCTTTTTAACCTTCATTTCTTCTCCATCAACTTGGTGCATATTAAATCACTAGGTTTTATACTATACTTTATTTCTCTTTTATAGTAGCCATAGTCTGTTTATAGCTTTATTAATACTGGTTCATTTGCTGTTGATAGTGGGATTGCAGGCGGTACTTATTTCTACAGTTCTGGGTTTGTTTCCTGAGCTTTGTGGTTTTGCCCTGGCAGCCAAACAATGGAAAGACAAAGAAACAAAGCCCAATTCAAAGGAAAGGAGGAATCCTAGGGACACTACTAAGTGAAATAGAGGCAAGTCAACTATCTGATATTGAGTTCAAAAGAATGGTTATAAGGAAGCTCAATGAACTCAGTGAGCTCAGTGAGAATTACCAGAAACTACATGGAAATTACAACTGTAAACTATATCAGCATGAAAAAAGGACATAGAAACTATCAAAACAAGAACCAAGAGGAAATGAAGAATACAATTTCTGAATTGAAGAACACAGTAGAAGGGATCAAAAGCAGGCCAGATGAAGCCGAGGATCAAATAGTGAGCTGGATGACATGGTAGAAGAGAACTCCCAGAAAGAACAAGAAAATGAAAAAAGGCTCAAAAAGAACATAGAGGCGTTAGGGGAAATGCAGGACAACATGAAACATAATAATACCCATATAATAGGAATACCAGAAGGGGAAGAAGAGGAGCAAGTGATAGAAAACCTGTTTGAAAGAGTAATGATGGAAAACTGCCCTAATCTGAGGACAGAAAAAGTCTCACAAGTCTAGGAAGCACAGAGGGTCCCAATCAAGAAGAACCCAAAGAGACACACTCCAAGACATAATTAAAATGGCAGATATTGAGGACAAAGAGATAATCTTAAAGGCAGCAAGGGAGAAACAGGAAGTAACATACAAGGGAGCCCTGATAAGTCTAGTAGCTGACTTCACAGAAACACTACAAGCCAGAAGGGAATGGCAACAAATATTCCAAGTAATGAAAAGCAAAGGCCTGCAACCAAGACTACTCTATCCAGCAAGGCTCTCAGTTAAAAAGGAGGGTGAAATAAGGAGCTTCCCAGACAAAGGAAGGCTAAAAGAATACACCTCTGCCAAACCACATTGCAACATGTGCTAAAGGGACTGCTTTAAGATGAAGAAAAAGAGTGAGAGAGAGAGGAACACAAGTGCAAAGGGAAAAAATGAATAAGTACCTATCAATAATAACTTTAAGCTTAAATGTATTGAATACTCCAATTAAAAGATACAGAGTAGCTGAATGGATAAGAAACCAGGACTCACACACATGCTGCCTACAAGAGACCCACCTCAGAACAAATGACCAACACAGACAGAAAGTAAATGGTTGGGAAAAAAATTACAAGCAAATCAACAGGGGAAAAAAGCCAGGATAGTAATACTTATATCAGAAAAAATAGACTTCAAAACAAAAGCCATAAAAAGAGACTCAGAGGGATACTTTATAATACTCAAAGGAAGAAACCATCAAGAAGAAATAAATATTGTAAACCTATATGCGCCCCACATAGGAGCACCCAAGTATATAAGGAAAATCCTAGAGGAATTCAAGAAAGATAGAGAGCGCAACACACTTATAGTGAGGGATTTAAATACCCCACTGTCAACAATGGATAGATCTTCCATACAAAGTATCAACAAGGATATTGTGGAACTGAACGACATTTTAGAACAAATGGACTTAATTGATATGTATAGAACCTTTCATCCTAAAAAAGCAAACTACACAGTCTTTTCAAATGCATATAGGGTGTTTTCAAAGATAGACCACATGATAGGACACAAAACAAGCCTCAACAAATTTAAGAAAGTTGAAATCATATCAAGTATTTTCTCAGACCACAAGGGCTTAAAAGTAGAAACCAACCTCAAGGAAAACACTCAAAAACACTCAAACTCATGGAGACTAAATAAGCATGCTATCAAACAATGAGTGAGTAAATAATGAGATCAAAGAAGAAATCAAAAAGTTTTTGGAAACAAATGAAAATGAACATACAACAGTCCAAAACCTATGGGACACAGCGAAGACAGTCCTAAGAGGAAAGTTCATAGCAATACAGGCCTACCTAAAAAAGATAGAAACATTTCAAATAACAACCTAACCCTCTGTCTACAAGAACTGGAGAAACAACAACAACAACAAAAAAGCCCAGAGTGAGCAGAAGGAAGGACATAATCAAGATCAGAGCAGAACTGAATAACATAGAGACTAAAAGAACAATTCAAAGGATCAGTAAATCCAGGAGCCGGTTCTTTGAAAAGATAAACAAAATCAACAAGCCTTTTAGCAGACTCATCAAGAAAAAAAGGGAGAGGATGCAAATAAATAAAATCAGAAATGACAACTGATTCCACAGAAATACAAAGGACTATAAGAAATTACTGTGAACAACTATATGCCAAGAAATTTGAAAACCTGGGTGAAATGGACAATTTTCTATAAACATATAATCTTCCAAATTGAATGAAGAAGCAGAAAGCCTGAACAGACTGATAACAACCAGTAAAACTGAGGGAGTAATCAAAAAACTCCAGGCACACAAAAGCCACCAGCTTAAGTGCCCAACAGTATATGAGTGGATCAAAAAACTATGGTACATTTACACCATGGAATACTCAGCAGCAGAAAGAAAGAAAGAGCAACTACCCTTTGCTACAACATGAAAGGAACTGGAGAGCATTATGGTAAGTGAAATAAGCCAGGTGGTGAAAGATAAATACCATATGATCTCACCTATAAGTGGAACCTAATCAACAAAATAAGCAAGCAGCAAATATAACCAGAAACACTGAAATAAAGAACAAACTGACAGTAACCAGAGTGGAGTAAGGAGTGAGATAACAGGGGAAAAGGAGGGGAAGGGGACCCATGGACAAAGCCAAATAGGGGAAGGATTGATGGTGGCAGGTGGGGATGGGTGGGGCTGGGGAAAGTGGAGGTGGGAAAATGTTGACCAAAAAAAAAATAGACAACGGGAGGCTAAGAATAGTATAGGAAATTGAGAGGCCAAAGAAATGTAATATACGACCCATAAACATGAAATAAGAGGTGTGGGGATGATGGGATGGGGTGCAAGGCAGAGGGGATAAATGGGAAAATAATAAAATAATAGAAATCCATAAATTATTTTTAAAAATAAAATGTCTCTAGAACAAAAATAAATAAATAAATAAATGAAGAATTAAAAAGAGTTAACAGCCACGAAAACAAACCATGTGCTGCCCAGTGGCTTTCAAAAGTTTCTGGTCCTCAATGTCAAGGAACTTGAAGTGCTTGCTGATGTTCAACAAATCTAACTGTGCCCAGATTGCTCACAACGTCTCTTCAAAGGACTGCAAAGCCATTGTGGAAAGAGAAGCCCAGCTGGCCATCAGAGTCGCCAACTCCAGTGCTAGGCTGTACAGTGAAGAAAATGAATAGACAGATTGTATACACATTGCATTTGTGTTAATAAAACCATAAAATTCTTCCAAAAAGAGTTAACAAAAATTAAAGCTAAATATATGTATTAAGAATTAATGGTATTATCATTTAGCTAATTTCTATCTTTGTTCTGTGCTTTTTGGATATCAACAGCACCCACACATACACTGTGGCCTTTATACTATTTAAAATTATCTTGAACAAATCTAGGCAGTAAACATGAAGACCTAAGAAATATCTGTTTGGCGAAAACTGCTTAAATACCAAGGAACTCACAGAGAGAGTAAAAATATTGTTCTAATACACATCATCAATGCTGCAAAACACAAGTGGTAGTCCATTCTCTCTGTTTAAGATAACATCCTATTCCAAAAATCATCAGATCACAATCTGGGCTACAATACTAATCAAAAGGATAAGAAATATGGCTTCCTTTTCAATTTTGCAATGGAAAATAAGCTTTTAAATTGTCCAATTCAAAAAGAAGCACTAGAGGAAGAACTTCTTAGCTCAGGAGGCCCTACTCAGTTGACAGTATCTTTTGTCCTCTGCTAGGGAGGGATAACTTCACTATGGGCATGCAGGTCTGGGACAAGAAAAAGCTTTCTGCTCACTGAAAATGAGTTCTATTCACAACTGTGCTTTTTCAGAGTTTGGCTGTTCACATTTTCTTGGACGCTGTGAGAGTTATAAAATAAACACTTCCAAGATTGTTTTCTTAAAAGTCAGTCCAACATAAAATAAAATGAAAAGAACTTTTCTGGGTCTTCAGTTCAACATGGGTGCATTTAACTAGGAACATACCTTTTTCTTCCTCTCTTTGAACTTCTTCAGACTGATCTTTGTTTTTCAAAGTTTCAACACTGGCTTATTCCACTGGAGACTTCTGTTTGATGGCTGGCTCCATCCTAAACTCTGGGACAACATTTGGATGTCAGTTATTTATTTAAAATCTGAATTCAGGCAAATACTGAGACAGGTGTTTAGGAACTGAAGCAGTAGTTGAGTAATTAAAGAGTATAAACTAGAAGGAACCTCAAGGCACATATGATCCAGCCAGTGGCTTCCAAATAGATAAGGTATAATTATCCCATTTTACAGGTAGGACAGCTGTGGTATAGAAGAAGTCAGTTTATTTGCTAATGAATACACAGTTACTTAGTTGAAGAAAAGAGAAGAAAAGAGAACGAGGGGCAGAGAATTGGATCCCAACTTGCCCGCTTTTTTTTTTTAAGATTTTTATTTATTTTATTTTTAGACAGAGGGGAAGGGAGGGAGAAAGAGAAAGAGAGAAACATCAGTGTGTGTTTTCCTCTTGCATGCCCTCTACTGGTAACCTGGCCCGCAACCCAGGCACGTGCTCTGACTGGGGAATCGAACCAGGGACCCTTTAATTCACAGGCCAATGTTTAATCCACTGAGCTATACCAGCTGGGGCCCAAGTTGCCTGCTTTTTAAAAGTGAACTGCTTCCATTGCATATAGAACACCTGGCATCACCCACCTAATACACGTTCAATCCCAAAACCTTAGCAAAGTTATGAACAACATGGATTCTGATCTAATCACTTGGGTCTAGGTTTGAAACCTGTTTCTTCCATCAATTGGGTATAAGAATGAGTAGGATACTTTATCAAGTGAGAAAAACATAAAGTAGACTTCCAGTCAAGATGGCAGCATAGGTAAACACAGCTCACCTACTCACACAACCACATCAAAATTACAGGTAAAATGGAACAACCATCACTTAGAGTTGTCAAAAATCGAGTTGAATGGAAGTCAAACAACTACGTAATTAAAGAAACCACATCCATCCAGACTGGTAGGAGGGTTGGAGATGTGGATAGGGCTGGTCCCACATCCACTCACAGTAGATAAAAATTCAGGAGGGATAACTTTGGAGTAGGAAGTCCCAGCTCCAGACCAGGACCCCAAGCCCAGGATTCCAGCCAGGAAGATAAGTCCCCATAACTTCTGGCTTCAAAAACCAGCAGGGATTGAGTCGTTGGAAGAAACTTTTGGAGTCCCAAGCATTTCCCCTTAAAGAACCCATACATGGACTTACTCAGGCTCACTCCCTCTGAGTTCCAGCACCAGGGTAGCAGCTTGAAAGGCACCAGTGGCTTGCAGGGAGGAACTGAAGTGTTTAGCATCAAGGCAAGAGCTGGAGGACACATTTTTCCCAGACAGAAAGGCAGACAGAAGCCAATATCCGTTTTCTGAATCCTGCAGCAACAGAATGACAAAGACAGCAGGCAGATGCCATATCTGAGACTCTATCAACCTGGTTAACTCCATTTACCTCACCCTGGAAATCCCCCAGAGACCCTGTCCCACCCAACTTACAGGCCCACCAAGATGCTTTTACACATGAATGGCTGGTCTTACCTCATGCTTCCCAACTTCCTAATCCTCTCAAACAAGCAAGAGTCAGCCTCAGTGAGCCCCCAGCCCCCATATGTTTTGTTAAGTGGCCAAAGGCCTGGGACTAGAAGTAGCCAGCGTAGATTCACAGCTTGGCTTTGCCTGGGAATCTCCAAGCCCAGCACAAGTAGTAGCCATCTCAGATTGCTTTATAGCTTAAGCAGGGTGGCCCCAAGCAGAATACAAGAGGGAGCTGACCATGGCCTGCACCACCTAGGAGACCCCAGAGCCTTGGCACCCAGTGGACAACTCGAGGATATCAGAGCACTACCATCCTGCCTCTGCATAGCTGATCCTCCAAGGAGGGTGGAGTTTGGGGGTCAGTGGTCATAGGCAGTCCTTGTAACTGACTGGGCTGGGTAAATTCTTCCTATTGATCTACCAACAGCAATTAAGGCTCAACAATAAGAGGAGGGTGTACTCAGCCTACACAGAGGGCATACCTTGAATACCCAGCTTGGATGATAAGGGAGGCTGTGTCACTAGACCCTACAGGACACCTACATTAGGCCATGCTCCCAAAAGAGGGCATCATATCAGCTCTACCTATTAAACAGAAACAAACAGAGGGAGGCTGTCAAAATGAGGAGACAAAGAAACATGGTCTTAATGAAAGGACAGATCAAAACTCCAGAAAAAGAACTAAATGAAATGAACACAAGCAATCTACTAGATGCAGAGTACTTAACACTGGTTATAAAGATGCTCAAGGAACTTAGTGAGGACCTCAAGAGCATAAAAAAGATCCAGTCAGAAATGAAGGATACACTAATTGAAATAAAGAACAATTTACAGGGAAACAGCAGTAGAGTGGATGAAGCCAATAATCAAATCAATGATTTGGAACATAAAGAAGCAAAAAACAACCAATCAGACAACAAAAAAGAATCCAAAAAAAATGCAGATACTTTAAGCAGCTCCAGGACAACTTCAAGTCTAATATTCTCAGCATAGGGGTTCCAGAAGGAATAGAGAAAGAGCAAGAAACTGGAAATCTATTTGGAAAAAGAATGAATGAAATTTTTCCTAATTTGGTGAAGAAAATAGATATGCAAGTCCAGTAACCATAGGGAGTCCAAAACAAGATGAATGCAAAGAGGCCCACTCCAAAACACATCATAATTAAAATACCAAAGTTAAAGATAAACAGAGAATCTTAAAAGCAGTGAGAGAAAAAGCAGTTAATTACCTATAGGGGAGTTCCCATAAGACTGTCAGCTGATTTCTCAAAAGAAACTTTGCAGGCTAGAAGGGACTGGCAAGAAATATTCAAAGTCAAGAAAAGCAGGGACCTATAGGCAAAATTGCTCTACCCAGCAAAGCTATCATTTAGAATCGAAGGGTAGATAAAGTGCTTCCCAGACAAGAAGAAACTAAAAGAGTTCATCACTACCAAATCATTATTATATGAAATGTTAAAGGGACTTATTTTAAGAAAAATACCAAAACTGTGAACAATAAAATGGCAATAAATACATATCTGTCAACAACTCAATCTAAAAAACAAACTAAGAAAACAAGAACAGAGACAGAATCATGGATATGGGGAGCACTTTGATAGTTACCAGATGGGAGGGGAGTGGGGGAGTACGGTGAAGAGGTGAGGGAAGTAAGAAGTACAAATAGGTAGTTACAGGATAGCCATGGGAATGTAAAGTACAGTATAGGAAATGTAGTAGCCAAAGAACCTATACACATGACCTATGGACATGAACAGAGGTGTGGGGATTGCCTGAGGGGAGAGGGGTGCTGGGTGAAAGAGGGTAAAGTGGGAAAAATTGGGTCAACTGAAATAGCATAATCAATAAAATATAATAAAAAAGAAAAACAAAGTGGATATCTCATAGAGATAGTGAGACTAAATAGCAGACTACTTATAAAGTGCTTGTTCCAGAGTCTAGTACATGGTAAATGCCTAGAAACATTAGCTATTGTTACAAATCAAGGATTATAATCTGCTTGCCAAAAGTTCCTTTATAGTGATATTTGGTAACTCTGGTCATTCCTAGATAGGAAAACTGAGTGCCTTCAGACCAGTAAAAAGGAAAGGGAAAAAAGAACAGATTTTTCACATAATAAGTTAGCATGAGCTTCCAGTAAAATGCGCTCAGCTGAGGTCCTGGCTGAGGATCCAAACAGGCTTTACTTGATTTAATGAGTCATATGACCTTGAGTGGATTTAACATGAAGCTATTGAAGTTTGTTTGCAGAGTCTTTCAAATTGTATGGGCTCCTTCCAGGGACCGTAGCAGTATGTTCAAGGAATACTTTGATATTTCCTCTTAAATAGTGCCCCCTGAGTTATATGAGCTAGAGATTTGAATGATATGAGCTTAAATTTGCTCCTGCAGTGGTGTCCTGTTTATAACTCCTTAAAAACTAAACAGAACCAAAACTGATATAATCGTGGGCAGATATCTTCTTGATTTGTCTTTCCTGTTTTTCAGGTGCCTTAGTACTAGCCCATGGATCCAGGAGAAAGGGTCAGGTTGCTGTTTTACAGTCCCAGAAACTAGATGGGTTTCTTTCACAAATGTGAGAACCCCTAGTCTGGGCACAGCTCCAGGGAACCATTTGTAGTTCTGGATCAGGAAACTCAAACTATGGCCTGAAGAAGACAAATTTCAAGATCCATGCAAAGAATTTAAAGATATTAGTTCACTTACTGACTCTTATTGAGGCATTAAAATGGACTATCATGTGGAACCTGGCCAAGAGGGACACTCCTTCCTAAGTAAAAACTAGTTTTAGGCTCTTCAAGAGAAAGAACCATAATGGTATTAAATACACAGGACTTGTCCAGGTGAAACTATACCTAAATTTGTTTCATCCTTATATCCCTTCTATTGTCCTACTTGGTTGATCATCACTTTCCAAGAAGGGGCATGAGGATGAAAAAGGAAAAAACTAATCATTGACTGTATTTCCTTGATTTGAGCAAAGTGTTATGGCAGCACTGTATATATTATGTCATTTTATCCTCTCAACCCTCAGAAACACTGCATCTCACCGATGAAGGAACAGAGGCAAAGAGAAGCAGGGAAAGACAGTGAGTGATGGAGCTAGGATTCAAAACTCAAAATAGTAATAATAAAAAACCTAGACATGAAAAGTTCTGTTAGTTTCTTGAATTTTATTTATTTATGTGACATTCTCTATTAACATAGGCAGAAACATAAAAAGGAGTTGAGAAAGGGGAAACTATAAGGGTAATGGGATTATTTCTTCCCTCACTCTGACAATCTAGACCCTACTCCATAAAGTCATCTACCACATTGGGGTAGAGATAGGCAACAAGGTGAGAAAGAAAGGAAAGAAAGGGGAAGAAGAATAAAGCAGGGAAGAAGAAAGGTTAAAAAAAAGAAAAAGGATGTAATGGAATTTCAAGAATCATTTGCATTTCACTAGAATGGTGGAATCCTGAAGTCTAGAATTAATTTTAGTAAATAATTACATTGCACTTAAACAGTATAGTGGATTACCTAAATTGGTTAGGCCCAAGTTTAAATTCTGTTCCAATTGCATTATCTTGGATGAGTTACCTTACATCTCCAAGCTTCAATTTCCTCTTATGTAAATTGTGATTAAAATAGTGGCTACAGCACATATAAGATTGTTGAAAGATTAAATATGTTTATACCCGCAAAGCACTTTCAAAGTGCCTGGCTCACGGTAAATACTCAATAAATAGTTAGCAGTTATAATGCTATCAAGTAATTCATAACTTGGCCATAATTTCCTTTATCAATGAATTTGCACATAAAAACTGATATAATGCAAGCATTCATTCATTAATTTATTCATCCTGTAAGTTTTAATGTGCACATCCTGAGTGCCGGGGATACAGCATGAAGATCACAGACCCAGTTCCTACCTTCTTGTTTGGAGCTCACGGTCCAAAGCAGTCTTTTTTTGGTTTGGTTTGGCTTTTAAAAAAAAAAAATATCATTGTTCGAGTACAGTTTTGTCCCTTTATTCCATCTAAAATGCAGGAAAAAATTAACTGTTTTATTTTTTCTGTCACTCCAAGTGAACTTCTTTATTAAAATGTCTTTAGTTGATGGTGCTAATTGCTTATAAAGCACCCAGTAGATCTCTGCTTACTTCAGAATGGCCTTTAATAAGGCTTTATAAGAGCTCAACAGGATGCAAACTGTAGGCAGTTATTTCTTGGTTAATCCCTTAGAGATAAGTCTACTTGTTAAGTGTCAGGATAGGGTGTCTAACATGGGAGAGAAAAAGCCTCGATTTGTATTGGTTCATGTGTTTCATATTGCCTGGTGAGCCTCAGCTCTTTATTTTCAGGGAAGTGTCATTGAAGAGACATCTTTGTGTCATCTAACATGTGTTTAGTGATTACTTTATCTGTATGTGGTGAAGATCATACTAAACGATTGTTTCCTCTATCTAGTTAAAGCTGACAGCGTTGTCACTACTTCAGTGACAGATTCAACAACCCAGCTTCTTTTCTCAAATATGTCTTACTCTATATCAGATAAATAAGGACAGTTTGAGAATGGATTTAGCCAGCAGTAGATAATGGATTCAATATCATATTCTTAGAGTCAATATCAGAAAAGGAAGTTTTATTTAAAGTTTGTTCTTCTTCTACTCCATAGCCCAGACCTGTTCTCTTCTTTCAATGTCAACATGGTTAATTTAGTCAACTATTTAATGCTAATATTTCAAAACTCTGTTTATGGAAGTTAGCTGTGCCTCTCCCTCCCTTGATTCCTCTGCCCTTCCAGACAACAGGTGTGCATTCCGGCAGTGGCCTCTAGGGTAAATATTCCTACCTTAATGAGCAAGGCTGACTCTAGTGATGGGAATTTCTAGTCAAGAGAGATGGGAAATCTAGCCACTGAGGATATTATTTTGGTAAATGAAGCCTATATATAAATAACAAGTATATAGTCATTTACTGCTAATAAGAGCAAAGGAAATGCCCCCAAAAATCTAAAAGAAGTATTTAATTATGCCTATCCTCTTGTTTGGAATTAGTGGGAGTCTGAGTATACTTCCTCAGAGTCATTTTAATTACCTCCCCTATTTGAAAGTAAGGACAATTCTCAGCTTCTAACACAAGCTAGCCTATTGCCTAGCTCCTTTTTTGTTGGCGAAGGAGTAATTCTAGATACTGGCATTCATTGATTTTGATTTTTCTGATTGGCTCTGATTTCATCATTTAGTCTTTACCTTAAAAAAAATGGGCTAGAATAAGATAAATAAGATCTTGGCAAAGGAATATACTAGAAAATGTCAGGGAATTGGTAGAATTATGTAGCTGGTGCTAAGAAGGAAAGGAGGCAAGAAAGTTGCTGAAGCAGTTGGAACAGGGAATAGAAGTGGTCAGTCAACCAATCAGCAATGAATAATGAAAAGGTCAGGCTACTTTTGAACATTACCATGTCTTTCACAAGCTAAAGTGAGCATTAAAATTCTGAAGTCTTTCATGCTTACCAAAGTTTAGCAAGAACCGAAAATGGCATTATACCAAGATTGTGATGATATTTACAAATGATCTGAACATCTGGGGGTAAATATGAGGTCACCCTTGGAGCAATGCCATCAACATGGCCACACTCACCACTCCCCCCTCTTCACCCCTGATCCTTCCCTTTTCACTTCATGCATATCCATGGTACAGCTGCCTGATAAATCAGACAGAATTCTTCAAAAGGCCCCTGAGGGGCTGATAATCACAATAAATACTACAAGTTTGTCCTCACAGATTTTCTTCAGAAGGCCTCCTAGGCTAGCCAGTTTGGTTGTTATGACTGCTCTTTTTTCTTTCATATGGGATTGATGAAATACAGTGGCTTTCCTGAGGTCACCCAGCAGGATGGGTTCCCTACCAGACATTTCCATAATGCCTAGAGAACCAATGATGTTGTAGAATGGGCTCCATAGAAGCCAACAAAAATATGTCAGTGGATTTTACAAAGAACTTCTTAATAAAACAGCAAAACCCATTTCTGCATCAAGTCAGGGGGCTGTGTTATGTGACTTCAGAGGGCTCTACTAATACCAATATCAACCAAATGGGGAACTAAATTCTGTATATTTATAGTATGGATAATCCTAAGTGATGATTAACTACACTTTAAAAACAGAATTTTCAAAATCAGAGAATCCACTTTACCACTTATGTTCTTGACCCAATAACAATCAATATGCCTTCTCCTAACAAGGTGGTTCTCAACCAGCTGCCATTTTGCCCAGAAAGGGGCATTTGGCAATGTCTATAGATATTTTTGATTATGAAAACTGGGAGAAGGGTACTACTAAATCTAGTAGATAGGGGCCAGGACTTCTGCTAAACACTCTACATTGCACAAGACAGCCCCCCAAAACAGAGTTGTTAAGAATGTCGATAGTGCCAAGACTGAGATACCAATAGCCTTGAAGCAGAGATGAGAATTGTAACTGAAAAGAGAGAAGCTGGTTGTAAGTCATTCATGGAGTATTAACATTTCCATGTTTTTTCCCCAGATCTGGACAGCAAGCAACTACTTCATTGCCATTCCTCCCTTTTCAGGAAACCCTCAAAGTTCTATTACACTTATCTGTATTTCTAAAGCATAGGTACAAATATTTTGGGTTTTGTTGATTTTAACTTAATGATAGAAAGGGTATCATGCTGTATATAATTTTTGGAGCCATATTTTTTTGCTCCAAATTGTAATGCTAAGATTCGTCTATTTTTGTGGCCAGCTTCAGGTTATTCATTTTGACTGCAATACACTATTCCATTGAATGAATGAGCTACAATTTATTCTGATGAAAATTCAGGTTGTCTGCAGGTATTTACTATTACAAACAGCATTCTTATAAACATCTTATATAAAACTTACAGTATGCAGATACATTTTTCTTTTTTGTAACAGTGGTTATCTCTATGTTGCAGGATTATTAACAATTTTAATAATATAATAAGGATTTTCTTTTTCTTACTTATATTTTCTATTTTTCCTACAATGAACATGTGCCTTTTTTGTAATAAGAAAAAAGTTTTCTAAAAAGCTAGGAGGTTGGCATTTGAAATATTAAGGACAGCCAAATATGCACAAATATCTGTAAAATTGTTATAATGCTATAATAAAATATTTCTTTAAATTTAGCTTAATCCAGTCTCCAGAAAATTCATGAGTTTGTTGTTTTGTTGAACTAAAGCTAGACTTTAACCAAAGTAATGGGTACATCTAGGCTAACTCAATTTCTCAATTTGCCCACACACTATATAAAGCCAAAAGTAGACAATATACACAAACTAAAACCTAACGAATAGTAAGTAATGGCAAGATCGGTCAAAAGACAAAGAGGAGCAACTCTCTGCTTGTCAAGGTCCTTAAAGAGTCAACTACAACTCAAAACTAGCGTGAGGTGGGGAATCTGCTTTCCTAGGGAGAAAAAAACATGCTTAGACTTGTTGCAAAAATATAGATAAGTGATAAAATGTAAAAGTAAACTTTAAATGGTCAAATAGAGACTGATACTAACAACAGCAAAAGCTCATTTTTTCCCCCTCTCACACACACCCAAACGGTAAACACTATGTCATCCTCAAGTTTGCAGTCTGATCATTCGAGATTAAACCTGATGATTATAAATCATAACCTATTTCCAGCCTCTGTGAACAGGTGATGGCTAAGGGGTCACATGGTCACGACTGTGCAGTTATACTGTGGAAGGAAGTTGCTTGCTCTGCCACAGAAAAGGCAAAAACTGACCTCAAAGGAGGAAAGCTGGAATGGGGGCTGTACCCCCAAACATTAACGAAGATAGACAATACAGAAATGGTTCCATTTATTCATATCCCTCCCCTTGCTCCCATAAAAAGAAACATCACCCTTTCTAAACTTGTCAGAGAAAATACAAATGAAGTCCTGAATTAACTGCATTTTTTTATTAATTTCCACCTTATTTTTCCTGAGGGGAGAAAATCTCAATTCTTACCTCAATGCTAAAGGATTTTTTTTCTTTCTGCATTACAGAGCAAGCATCCCCTGCTTTGAACAGTGGTTGGAATTGTGTGATCTGAGTGTTTAACAGAAATGTCATATAATACAAGATAAAAGTGTGAGGGGATGCAGAAAAGAAGAGAGGGGAATAGCAGTCTGACCAGCTATGGCAACAATTCATCTTTTAAATCCAAAAAGTTCCTCCTTCAAAGAAAATGTCAGCCTCCTGGAAGCAAAAAAAACTATAAAGAGTATAAGCTCCTGTCAAATGTGTTACCTTTTGTCACTGGAGAGAAAAGCAGACTGGTAGTATTCCTGTTCCTTCTTCTGCATGATGGGACCCAACTGTGCACACAGGCACATGGAGAAAGACAGATCTGCAAGCCGAAGAGATGCTGGATCCAGAGAAGCTCACAGTGTTTGCCAGGGGTCTTCAGGGGATCTTCTATCTCATTCCATAGTAATGCCCTTTTTGTTGACAAAAGTAAATTGATGATAGTCAAGAGGGAAGCATTTGGTGGAAAAATTCTGTTGACCCTTCTCAGATTGAATTTGACCACAGAACAGGATACCAGCAGTTGCAGAAATGATAGATTATTGTAATGACTGCCAGAATGGCCTTTTGGCATGTTTAAATGGCAATAAATTTCACCAGGAAGAAGGCAATTTTACTACTTTAGAGCAGTAAGGAAACATGGTGTTTAAGGTGTAAATAAATCGTGGGTCATTAACAGCAAGCATGTTTTGCCTGTGGTGCAATTCTCAATCAGTGGCTATTCATATTTAATTTAATTATGTGCATTTATTTAGCCAATTATGCTTTCTCGTTCCAGGTCATAGACTTCTCAGGCTGACAATTTTGCTTTCTTCCTCTCTCCCTTATGTCCATAAACACAGCCCTAGTTTCTCCCTCATTTTTCC
The DNA here is from genome assembly GCA_004026545.1 of Mormoops blainvillei. Lineage (NCBI taxonomy): Eukaryota > Metazoa > Chordata > Mammalia > Chiroptera > Mormoopidae > Mormoops > Mormoops blainvillei. The sequence goes on from PVJD01004494.1 coordinate 132,015, forward strand.
TTCCACAGGTGCATAAATATGATCAGAGTAGTTCAATAACCCTAGCTCACTGAATAGCCTACAGAGATGATTAAATTAGAGACTGATCTGCTGTGTGGTCTTTTCCTTGGCTCCAAAATCCCCTCTGTCCCTGGCTCATTAATCTGACTCCGTTCTTCACTGAACTCTGCCATTGAAGGAGGAGATGAGAGGGAGAGGTGTGCAATGAAATTTGACATTTCCTCAAAAATGATTGTATTAAAACCCACTTACATTTATAGCTCCATCTCATTTGTGAATGTTAACAAGTTGCAATTTCATCAAGAGAAAGATTTTGGGATCTAATCAAGTCAAAGACTTGCTCACATTGGTATGGATTGTGTTTCTGAAGCATCACTTTAAAAGGTCACTTTTAAATACAGCTTTAAGGTGATAATTAACAAAGTTCATTAATAACATCTGCTTATGGGCCATTTAAAACATTTGGGCTCCATCTACAGCCTCAGTTTCAGGCCAAATTCAGCTCATTTAAGCTTGTGTCAGCTTTGACGAGAGGAGCAAAATTCAAGAGACACACTGCAAATCAGAGAGGTCAGTACCATGCTGTACAGAACCAAATGCTGAACTTGGGTTGACCAAACATGCACAATTCCTCCAAAAGCCTAAATCTCACTTTATACTAAGCACAGTGTGAATTGTCCTTTCTCAGTAGGACTTAAAGGACAGTCCCAAGCCTCAATGTTACCTCTAAAACTAGGTACCCGGATTTCTTTCTGTTGCAAAGGTTTTCTGTTCCTATAATTTGGTAAGCTGCCAGGACCATAACAGCAAGTAGCCACAACCACCTTTAGACCAAAAGCATCGCCTTCTTTATCTCAGCGCATCCCCAAGCACTACTGAAGCACTGGGAAGCCTGTGTGCGGCATAGAGGATATAGGGACAATCCCTACATTGGCTTACCAACTAGCCCAGAACTCATGTCATTGGCATCCCAGGTGGAAATGGAGGAGAAAATACAAGAAGATATTAAACAGAGCAAGCTGCCAGTGGAAGTTTCAGAAGGCATATTTTGAGGGATCAGGTTGCAAAGATGAGGAGTTATAGCAAGAGAAAACACTCATTACTGTGCAAGTTTGAAGATTTTAGAAAATGATCTATCAATTGTCTTATTTTACAGATGATGAAGGACAAACCCAAAAATCTGAGTGGCTTCCTCAAAGCTAACAGAATTTGGCGGTCAACCAGGACTAAAATAAGGACTGCTGACTGTTAATTCCACTATTCCAGCGAACGGCATTCCACGAAGGGCAAACTCACTGACGGCGTTGTCAAACTGCAACAGAGATCAGAGGACCTAAGGAGCAGATGAAATCTGGGGCCACTCACAGGAGCCTGAGAAAACCCACAGGTGTGTCCTTACCTTCCCCCTTGGCACGAGGTTCCGTGTTTGCAATTCCTGAAAACAAAGACCTAGTGTGTTTGGGTTGCAGGGGTGGGAATGCACAGTTTTCCAAGTCCACACATCATTTTCCAAGGCTCAGGCTCATTTTTGTCATTATTGCTAGAGAGATAAAACGAATTCTGGGGAGAGCAGAGTATTTTTAGACTTCAGGGCAAGGTTATCTGGCTCTGGCTGAGATAAATGTGAAGGGTCAGAACCTTGCCAGTTTTTGCAGCAGTAAGTCAAGTTGGCCACATGTGGAGAAGATGGAATTTTTATAGAAGCTGTCAACATTTAAAAGCATATAGTCACGTGCAGCGATAAGTCAAGCCTCCCATGTTTTTAATGGACTCGCTGCCCAGACTCACTTGCCCAGTTGACAATAGCCTTATCTCTTAGTGCTTAGTAAACGCTCCAGCTAGATCTACTCCCAGTCAGGTAGACTAAGGGAAAGCCTGCCTGTGTTCCCTTTGTTTACCCTGTCCGGCCCAGGTAATCGTAGGTTAGCAAAAATTTCCCTGCACTGGGTAATCATGACCACAGGGAAGGTGATGGTGATGAGGATGCTGCTGCTGCTGACGCCAGCATGAGAGGTGGATGTGGATGGCTTTCTCGACTTACTGACGGGTGCTAAACTATTAAAGCAAATAGCCTGAGATAAGATGTAAATGAAGAAACTTGAGTCAATAAATGACTGTTGACTTCACATCATGAATAAATACGGTGGCCTTATGACCAAAAAAAATTTTCATTTTCTTTCTGTTTGATTTTTACTTGGTTGGCTTTATGATTTGCTTATTTTGTCAGGCTTATCAGGTACAATTAGCATGTCTTTCTAACAAAGATTAATAAGTCTTCAGGTCAACAAAGGGCAATTAGATGTGGGGTATATTATACCAATACAGTGTGAAGGAGACTTACTTATTTGATCTCGTGCTGTTAGTCATATGCATGGTGTCACAGACTCCCATCTATAACACATCAATCAGGGAGAAAATCCAGCTCATCCAAGTAAGAGACACTTTAGTTTAAAGCTAATTGTCCTCATACAATGCTTCCAAAAGGGGTTGTTTTGAATTGGCTTTATGAAGATAACATCTACTGAGTAATTAACACATGCCAGACAGAATGTCACATGTTTTATGTGCATTTTTAATTTAATTTTCACATTAAGCCTATGAGAGAGGTGTGAAAATAACTGCTTCTTGCTAACCAAATATCTATTCTCCCTTTTGTCCTCAGCAATAGAACCCTAATTTTATTCACAGTGACAATATTGCCAGCTAAAAAGATATTTCTCGGCTTTCTCTATAACTAAGAATGGCCATAGGAATACTTTCTAACCAATGAAACTAATGCAGAAGAGTTGGTTGGGACTTCAGAGATAGTTTGTTAAAGAAAGTGGTCACTGTTTTAGCCCTTCCTCCATTTCCTCCTTTCTTGCCTGAAAAACACATGTAACAGCTCTAACAGCCACCTTGGATTGTGCATTAGGGTGTTAGAAGATAGGAGCCTAAGTCATTCTGATGATATCTCTTACACAGAAATAAAGTTCAATCTTTCTTAAACTACTGATCTTTTATATTTTCTAGTCTATGTAACCCAACCTAACTTAGCATAATAGGTTAATATTATATTTCTCATTATAGAGATTAGAAAACTGAGGTTAGTAAGTGGCAGAGCTGAAATTTGACCACAGGTTATCTGATTCTAGAGTCTTTATTGTTAATAACATATTGCTTATTAAGAGCAATTAAAATGACAACTTCCTCCCTTTGCCCACCTCTACCTACCCAGTCCCCGCTTTCCCTCTGGCTATCACCACACTATTGTCTGTGTCTCTGTTGTGTGTACACAAAAGTCTGTCCAAAGAGTATCTATCCATGTACTATGAAAAATAGAGATATTTATTGAAGAAGATACAAGATACAAGAAACATTGTACATAGGACCATGACACCTCAGTCCCCTTCAAAGTAGGCACCTTGGGACCTCACATGGTTCTCCCAATCTCCATCAGCTTCCCCCTTGCA
>PVJD01004495.1:0-22500 GCA_004026545.1 Mormoops blainvillei
TTGTCTTCAAGTTAGAAAGCATGTAAGTGTGTTTTGTCCAGCTAAGTTGTAACATCTTTATGAATTATAGGGAATCATTTTAGACATTGAGTAAAGTTCTTAATTTATTAGCTATTTAATTAGCTTTCATAGCCAATCTATTAGTCAAAACTATCCACTTAATTTTCTGTATATCTTTCAAACCCTCCACTTCATTCCATCCTCACACACGTGAGTGCAAACCATCCAGGTAGTTCATAGACCTCCCGCTTCCCCTCTGCTGCACAAAGCCTTCTTTTTAAAAACAGGTCTGATTTAACCTAGACAGCCGCTTATGCCCATGAGTCAGTGGTGTAGCGGTCTCTTTAAGTGACTGACAGAAGGCTCTCTGTGATCTCCCTTCCTCCCTCTCCAACCTCATTTCTATTTACTGTCTACCTTGAATTCTGGCCCTACTGGACTTTCATGAGTTCTTCACACCCCTTGGGCTATCTCTCATCCTTGGGCTTTTAACATGTTTTTTACTGTTTCTAGAACTGTCTTTCAACATCATCCCTTTTTCAACTGTCTCTTTTCAGTTCATGCTTACTCATCCTACAAGTTCCAGCAGGAAAATCTTCTTTTGTTTCAATAGTTAATTTTTTATTGTATTTTTTCCATTACCATTTTTCCCTCTTATACCCTCTTCCACTGTGTCCCTGTAGCATTGGTCAGAAGGCCCTGAATTACGTCTCTTTCAAGAAAGCCATGACTCTCATTGTTATTTGTTCAAATCTCTGCTACTCTCATGAAGGCGAGAATTACAGCTACCACGTTGACTGTTCCTAACACAATGCTTCACGCTTAGTAGATAAGAATATTTACTGAATTAATGAAAAAGTGATTACTCCCACTGTGCCATTTATAATCATGAAATTTTAGAGCAGGAAAAATATCTCCCAAGAGGACCAAGTGTAATCCCTTTATCTTATCAATAGAGAAGTTCAATGGTTTGTTGAAGAAAAGTCATATATGAGTGGTTCTTCACAGTTAGAAAGTGTTTTAAGCACAGTAAGTAAGCAAATCAGTGAGGGGATAAGGCAGAGGAACATCTACTATCTATCTCTAAGTTTAAAATATTATCCTTGGAGATTTCACATAATTCCATGGTCATTGATAAATTACACCGGCTCTAAGAAAATAATTACATCGATGAATAATTTGGGTGCTTATAGCTTTCATAAATTATATGTCAGCTTTTCACAGGGAAATATTCCTTCTTAACTTAATTCTCAATACATGTAATCATAATATTTTTCATATTTAAGCAGAATTTCTTGTCTCATATAATAAGGTCTATATTTCCTCTCTGCATTCTGTCATGCCATGGTAATAGTTCTCTTTTTTTTACTTTTTTATCTAGTAATATTTCCTTCCCCACTTATAAGAAATGCCTGAATAATTCACCCAATAGTGATAACAGATTTATACATATACACCACTCTCTCTTAGCCCCATCCTAGTTGGCAATTAATTTAATATAAGGAATGAAAATGTCACACTAGAAAATATTCTCTTAGTGCAAAAGTAGTTGAGAAGGAATAGAGGTACAAAAAGACATAAGGCATATAGAAAATAAAAAGTAAATTGTCAGGCAAATCCAAGTATATCACTAATAACATTACATCTTAACTGGTTAAATTGTCCAATCAAAAGGCAAAGACTATCAGTCTGGATTAAAAAAAAGAAGATCCAAATATATACTGTGTATAGGTGACATGTTTCAGATCTAAAGATTTTAATTGGTAGAAAGTTAAAGGGTTCGAAAAATACATTATGCAAACAGCAACCTTTAGAAAACTGGAGTGGTTATATCTATATTAGACAAAACAGAATTGAAAAAAGGTAATAAAATTAAATATGGACATTGTATAATGATAAAAGAGTTAATAAATCAAGAATATATAACAATTATATATATATTTGTTTTATATGTATATATATAAAACAAAGCCCAAAATACATTAAGCTAAAAATGACAGAACTGAAGGAAGAGATAGACACGAAAAGAAAAAATTTTGGAGACTTTAATACCCTACCTTTGCTAATGGTTAGAACTAGAAGACCAACAAAGAAATACAAAAGTCGAACAATACTGTACTAACTAGAGAAAACAGACATCTATAGAACTGTTCATTCCATTCAATAACAGCACAATATATATTATTTTCAAATGCACATGAAATATTCTCCAGGATATCATATATAGGTCAAGAAACAATTCACAATAGATTTAAAAGAATTACAATTATGCAAAGTATATTCTCAGACTGAAATGAAGTAAAAGTAGAAATCACTAACAGAAGGAAAACCAGGAATTCACAAATATGTGGAAATTGAACAACATATGCCTAAATAAAAACACACAAAGGAAATTAGAACATACTTTATAATGCATAAAAATGTAAGCACAATGTAATGAAACACGGCTTGCAGCTAGAGCAGTGCTTAGAGGGAAATTTATAGCTATAAATGCCTATGTTAAGAAAGAAAGAAAGTCTAAAATCAATAACCTAACTTTCCACCTTCACTTACTGGGGGCCAGGTGCACAGGGAAGACCAACTTAATTCTAAAGCCATAAGAAGAAAGAAAATAATAAAGGTTAGAATAAATAACAGTGAAATAGAGACTAGAAAATAATAGATTAGGTCAACAAAATCAACAGTTGTTTCTTTAAAAAGATTAAATTGTCAAGCCTTTATCTAAACTGATCAATAAAAAAGACTAAAATTACAAAAATCAAGAATAAAAGAGGAATATTACTTCCAACCTAACATTAGTAATGGATTATAAAAGTTAAAAGGGTTATAATGGAATATATAAAGAACTGTAGTAATAATTTAGATGAAATGGAAAAATTTCAAAAGACAGAAAGTCTTAGGAAGGCAAAAACTAATCTAGGAAGAAATAGAAAATCTGAATATACTTTTAACAATTAAAAATTGAATTAATAATTTTAAAACTTTTCACAAAGAAAACCCCATGCCCAGATGTCTTTAGTGTTGATACTAGCAAACATTTAAAGGATTACTACCAATTCTTCACAAACACTTTAAAAAAGCTCAAAAGAATAAAACTTCTCAACTCATTCTATGAGGCCAACATTACCCTGATACCAAAACCAGATAAAAATATCACAAGAAAACTATAGATCACTATCTCTTATGAATATAAATATAAAAATCTTCAACAAAAATAATGTAAAACTGAATCCAGCTACATATATAAAGGATTAGATACTATGACCAATTGGGCTTTATCCCAGGAATTCAAGTTTGATTCCACAATCAGTGTAATACACTCTGTCGATAGACCAAAGGACAAAAACAACGTGACCGTCTTAATCGATGCAGAAAAAGCATTTGACAAGCTTCAGTGTGCCTTCATGATTAAAAGTGAAAACTCAATAAGTTAGAACTAGAAAGCAACTTTCTCAACTTGATAGAAAGCTCGGAGCTAACATTACACATGGTGATGACAGGCTGAAAACAAACCACATCTGTTCAACAGGGTACTGGAGGAATGAGCCAGGGCAACTAGTCATACAAGATAAATGAAGGGCATTCAAATTAGAAAGTAGGAATTAAAACATCCTCCATTTGAAGATGACATGGATTTGTAGGTAGATAATCCTAAGGAATTCAATAAAAACTACGAGGATGAAAAACAAATTCAGCAAGATTTCAGGATACAAGATCAATTTACAAAAGATCCACCATATTTATTTCCATATACTAGCATCATAAATCTAAAAATAAATTAAATGAACGATTCAATTTATATTAATATAAAAAAATAAAGTACTTAGAAATACATTTAACAAAAGAAGTTACACTTGTGCACTAAAAACTATAAAACATTATTGAAAGAAATGAAAGAAGATCTAAATAAAAGTCATCTTATATTCATGTTTCCGAAAGCTTAATGTTAGTGAGATGGCACACCACAAACTGATCTACAAATTTGGCATAATACATATCAAAATTCCATCTGGCTTTTTGGAAAATATTGACAAAATGATCCTAAAATTAATATTTAAATACAAGGGACCCTAAAGAACAAAAGCAATCTTGAAAAAAAAAGAAAACAAGTTCGGAGAACACACATTTCTCTATTTAAAGAACTCTTACAACTCAATCATAAAAAGACAACCTGGTTAAAAATGAATAAAGAATCTAAATAGATATTTCTCCAAATAAGATATACAATGATCAAAAAGCACATAAGAAAAGTTCAACATTGTTAAGCTATCATGTAAATGCAAATCAAAGCTACAGTGAGATGCCATTTTATATCAACTACAGTAGCTGTAATAAAAAAGGCAGATAATAACAAGTGTTGACAAGGATGTGGAAAAATTGGAATAGGCATACATTGCTAACGGGAATTTACAATGATACAGTTACTTTAAGAAATAGCTAAACAGTTAACTAAGACAATTATTATTATCATTCTACAGATGAGGAGTTCATCAAAAAGTTAAGTATAGAGTTACTGCATAACTGACAATTCTACTCTTAGGCATATGAACAAGAAAAATTAAAATATATGTCCACACAGAACTTCTACATAAATTTTCATATCATATTAGCTAAATTATATATGCTTCTTCAATAAAAGCAACTTAAATATCCCTTAACTGATTAACGAATGAATAAAATGTGATATATTTATGCAGTGGAATATTATTCAACAATAAAAGTAAATAAATCATTGATATATGCTACAGCATGGACGAACCTTGAAAACATTCTGCTAAGTGAATGTCTCTCACAAAGACCACGTATTATGTGATTATTTTTTCATGAAATGTCCAAAATAAGCAAATCCACAGAGAGAGAAAGTAGAATAATGGTTGCCTAGGGTGGAGGTGGGGTAGCTAAGGAATAATGGGGAGTGACTGCTAATGATCGTAAGGTTTCTTTTTGTAGTGATAAAAAATGGTCTAACATTGATTGTTGCAGTGGTTGCATAACCCTGTGAATACACAGAACGCATCAATTTGTGTACCTTAAATGGGTGAATTGAATGGTAGGTAGACTGTATCTTAATAAAGAAGTTATAAAAAACAAGAAACCTCTTCATATAACATGACAGTTTACTTCTACAGATGACCGAGTTCTGGAACAAGTGAAAGTGGGAATCAGAGTGATTGTGGTGGAGACAAAGTGAACAGGGTTTATCATGTATCTTCAAAATAAAAATAAAAATAAATCCTGGGGGAATAAAGAGCGTTAACAGCGCTAGCCAACTCCTCCTCAGGACGCTCCTCCCAACTAGCCCTAGTGTCCAGCCACGTTCCCCCACGGCCCCAGGTCAACTAGAAACACCTCTGGCTCTACCCTTGGGTTGGCCAGTCAAGAGGTATTTTATCTAAAAAAATAAAACTTTACATTTCTTTGCATTGCCTCATTCCATTCTAATCTTCACAGCAACTTTATGAGTGAGCTAAGACAGGCGTTACTATTTTCATTTACAGGTGAGAAGGCTAAGGCTCCAAAAGTTAAGCTGGCAACTGTTAGAGGGCAATATGGAACTCAAATGCGGAACGTTTGATTCCCAGTTTAGCGTTCCTGATACTGTGCTGCTTCTGCCTGCCTTTCTGATACATATTGATTATTATCTAAGATAGTGTTCTCTTCAGGCTGTTTATAATTGAAAGCTCACTCATTGCAGTATGTATTTTAATTGATGGCCCCTGCTGCTGTCAGAAACCACAAAACCACTGATTCATCAGATCGAGTAGGAGTCCAGTCAGCAATGGAATTTATTAATCTATCTCTGCAGACATTACTAATATTTTCCTTAAGGAACATATCCTTGAGAAGAGATGAAAGTAAAAGGCTCATGATTAAAGCAAAGGGGGTGGCATCCCACCAAATAAATGTCATCGAAGTGTGTTGTTACATGTTGATTTTTCGGTAAAGCTTTTGTGTCCTCTAGCAATGTCTTCTGCTTCTACTCTCGGGTTTTTGGGGTTTTTTTAATAACAGTATCATCATTAGATGTGTAATTGACTCTCATTATATGACAGATTATTTTCTCAGCCCAGCGAAGTGAATTTATTCACATACATTTCAAGATAATAAAATAAAAAATTAAGAATTTAAAAAGAAAAAGAAATGTAATCCTCAACATAACCTCTAAAACTACGGCTGTGATTAGTGACTCTAGAATCTTCCTGATGCTAGACAAATATTACCAACAAATATAAAACATTTGAAGTCAGTGTATTTGAAGTGAAGTCATTTTAAGTAAAACATTTTAATACTCTAGATTTGGAGCATTGATTTTTTTTTAAAATAATTTTCTTCAAACTATAATTGCACAGGTGAAAGTGACATGTGTGGTCATAGAACATTTGTCTCTGTCCTTTGTGGAAAGCAAAGGGTTTATGCCTGACTAGCGACTCTCAGAAAATCTGGAAGCAGACACAATTTTATCTAGGCAATGATTGAGAAAAGGCTATATTTTTTGGTCAGGGTTGAAAATTAAGGCCCATTACTGGGAACTAGAAGAGACTACAACGGGGTGGTCCCAGCTATTCATAGGGGCACCGACCTTCACCCTCTCCTTCCCCGCAAACTGTCTATACAGTAATTTCACAAGGGGAGGAGGCTGTCAACTACAGAACTTCTTTAGCTGTTGAGCCATTGCCTTCACACCCAGAGAAAGTCTCCCCTTCAGCCTGTGCAACCTGTGTGTTTTCCTCCTTTACTTTAAATATGGCTTCTCCAGGTTGAAGGACTAAGGAACTTCAACAGAATCGACTTGTAAATTACTAGATTGATTGGCTTAGTTAATTACTGTAACTCTGAACTTTGATGTCCAGATGTAGGTTGTTCTAGTTATCTATTGCTCTAAAACAAGCTATCTCAAAACTTAGTGAATTAATACAAGCATTTTATTATGTCTCACATTTTTGTAGGTCAGATATCTGTGTGGGCTCAGCTGGGTGATTCTTCTGTCCTACATGGCATGACAAGGGTCAGGTGGTGGTATTCTGCTGGTGGATGAGTTACCCTGGAGGATCAAAGACAGCATTACTCTTGTGTCTGGTACCTTGGTGGGAGTGGCTTGAATCTACTGGTACTGTTTATCAAAGCACGTCTCTAACAGCCTCAGAGTAGTTGCAATTTTCACATGGCAACTCAGGGCTCCAGAAAACAAAAGACCCAAGAGGAAGCTGCAAGGCTTCTTACAACCTAGACTCAGAGGTCCCAGAATGACACTTTGGCTGTGTCCCATTGGTTTAGCAAATCACTAAGGCAAGCCCAGATTCACAGGGTGAATTATTAGACTTCTCCTCTCATAGAAAGAGTAACAAAGAATTTGTTAACAAATTTGAGAACAAAGATTGTCTCAATCTTTAATCTATCATAAAGCCTGTAGCCATTGAACACAGGTGATGAAAACAGTTAATTAAATTAAAGATTCACACAGTCCTCAGGTTACCATCCCACCTCCATGTAGACTTAATCACACTAATTCTTTAAAAGTAGTGCAGTGTGAAAGCCCATAGTCGTTTCTTCACCCACCCCCACAAACAAATTTTGACTTCTGCTCATCACCCTAACCATTGTAGATTCACCCAAGTATTGTTCTGCCTCGAAGAGCCTTGCCTCAGACTCCCAGACATACTTCCTCAGTCTCGGCTCAGAATCCCAGACCTATGCTTATCTAAGAAAAAAGATTTTAAAAAAACAGCAGCTCCACAGGTCACTCCACCATTTTGTACTTACAAATGAAAGCAGCATACCCTGAGACTAAGGGAGGACATCATCTACCTCAGAAGGAAAAAATTTATTTCTGGGGTGAAGTGGAGTAAAGTTGCCAGTGTGTTATTTTTATTGGGGTATTTTTTGTGATAAAAATAATTCAACATAAATTTTTGATGTAAAATATCAAGTACTGTAGAGGTATGGTATAAAGAAACACCAATCAACGATGCTCCGACAAACTGAACCACCTGGCCAGGGCTAGTCAGGGAACTTTTAAAAACAAAGGCGAAACCATTTCTATAGTCAAAAGTTGAAAGATGTTGTTGCAGACATGTCCTCGGCAGCAATTTAAGATTAAGGATTTAAATAATAACCTCATTATTCAGGAGCAGGAAGGAGCAGACTACACTTGAAATAGCCTGATGATAGAAAGTAAGAATGTGGGAGTTTTACTAGGGGTATCAGAGACATTATTTAAGTCTTCTCATTTCCAACACCACTCCAGACTTCATTAAGATTAAATAATGAATTAATCAATCAATTAATTAATTAATCAAGAGTAGTTTACTAATCCTGTACCTGAATCACGCAGTTAAATCCTCAGCCTCTCCTTGGCTAGGCACCAAGGTTCGGAACATGTAGCTGATTCATTCCTTCAAAAATTTATTGAATGTCTCTATTCAATGCCAGTAGCCTGGCTCAGTGCGGAGATATAAAGATCAATATGATATGGTCTCTGCCTATAGGATGTTTAGAGTTAAGTAAGGAACCAATCAGTTGATAGCTGCACCCACGAGGTGCTGACGCCCGAATAATAGTTGGTCCAAGGTACGCAGAAGCCCACACCAAGGAGCAGTCAACTCAGCCTTTTGGAGGTATGTTCATAAAAGAATCAACTCCAAATTATTATTAATGAATCAATCAGATAATATTTTCTTGTCGGATTGTTGCCAGACTCCTAATTGACTCTCATGTGCCCTAATTGTAAAAGCAGAATATTGTGAAAAAACAAGACCTGTGCCACAATGGAATGCCCCCTTTGCCTCAAGAAAATAAATGAAGACACATTTTTATCAAACAGGGGGCTCTGTCTGATAGCAAGAAATGCGTCTGCTAGTGGACAATGTACATGCATTACTGTCGAATACTGTTTTAAAAGTGCACTGAAAAGCGGCCCTACAGCCATGCCCACGACGTGGAGTCTGGCCACGCCTGACAACTAGCTGGAATGCGAGACTGGAGGCTGATAATGAACAAAAGGACACGTCAAATAGGAAGTCAGTGTATAGAAACACTTTAGCGCACAAACAAAGCATTAAAATACAATGTGGCTCTCCAAATATGGGGGAGGGGGATGATAAGCCCACTGAGGTCATGAGTCAGCTTCTCAGGCAGTTGGAACGATGAGGGGCCAATTGCTATCAGATTGACCACCTGTCTTTAACACTTCGAGAGTCCTGCTATGTGCCTCTTATGACATTCAGGTCACAAAAATTAGAAGGAATTGTGGCATATGGTGGGCTACTTTTCCTTGCCTCTAGAGAAGGGGGACATTGTGCTGCTGGTAGAAAAGATGTACTCTTTTAGGCATGGACTGTGTGGAGGGATCAGGGTGCTTGGCTTGTCTTCAGTATGCCAAGCCCTGATCCCAGACCAAGCAGCCACCCTGTCCATAGTGGGTGTAAGAAACTAGGGGAAAACTGGCCCCACTACCAAGACTCTAATGGTGCAGACAGAGGCTATGGTTCTTAATGCAAGATGGAAATGGAGCAGTGGTGTAAAAACAGGTCAGGACAAATAGTCTACCATGATAACCAAATAAGTGGTGAGCAGCTGTATTTGGCAAAAACAAAAACAAAAACAAAACAAAAACAAAACAACCTCTGCTGGGCTGGTAAAGGAATGCAGGATGAAGGAATTTGTACTAACGAAGTTTTTCCTCTGGTGTGGAGGGTTCATGGACCCACCCAGACGGGATTCTTGATCTAGAGATAAAGATGGGATGGCTTGCTTGGTCAAATAAGTGTCTAAACTAAAAATAGCATAACCAAGCAGAATTCCAGAAAAATGTGTAGGGGTGTGTCATTGAGTGGCACTAGGACCAGGGTTGAACTAGATCATGAAAAGCCTCAAGTAGGCAAAGAGTACCATGACCCTCCCCCCAGCTATGCCATACATTGGTAAGGAAGAAGACAAGAATGTTCACTATTACAATTTCTGTTCACCAATGAACTGAAGAGTCTAGAGAGTCCAGTAAGGCAAAAAAAAGAAATGTAATAGAACAATTAGAAAGGAAGAAAACTCAATATTCACTGATGATAAACTTTTGTATGTAGAAAATAAGAAAAAAACCTACAAATAAGTTAATTGAATTAAGAATGGTTTTACAAGGTTGCCACTTATCAAGTCAATATAGAAAAATCCATTATATTTTTATATACCAGAAAAAAACAGGAACTAAACTTATTTAAAAGACATTGTCTTTTAAAAAGATATCATCTTTATAATATACTATTTATTATTGTAGCAAAAATAGTTTTAAAAACCAAAGAATAATAGATGAGTAAGAATTCTACCAGAAATCTATAAGATATTACTCAGAGAAGCTAGAGGACAACAAAATTAATGAAAGGTGCTAGGCTCAAGGGTTGGAAGTGTTAAAATTGTAAAAATGTCAGCTCTCCAGAAATCAATCTAGAGAGTCATAGCAATCTAATTTAAAATGGTTTTTAAAAAAATATTTGGATTTTAGTAAATCTTAAAAGTTCTTATCACAAGAAAAACTTTTGGAACTACATGTGGTGACAGATGTTAACTAGGCTTACTGTGATCATGTCATGACACATAGAAATATCATATTATGCTGTATGCCTGAATTCAGTGTAATGTCACATGTCAACTCTATGTCAATTATAATGAAAAATTAAATAAATTAAAATATTTTAATTTCTACACAATATTTGGAACCTGAAAATTTGTTCTAAAATTTATATGGAAATGCAAAGACCAAGAGTAGCCAAGACACTTTTGAATAAAAAGATGAGAAGATTTGCCCCGTCAGAGTTAGGATAGTGCATTATTAGTGCAAAAATTGGAAAATATGAAGCAAAATAGCTCAGAAACCAACTCCATCTTATGGTAAAGGTAGCAAAATGAACAGTATAAAAAGGCAGTCTTTTGAATTAATGGGTCTAGAAAATTGAGTATCTGTATGTAAAATGATCAAACCTCACACTATACACAGAAACCAATTTCAGATGGATTCTGAAAATGGAGAAAGAACTCCTATAAAGACCAACCCACCCATGGATAATAATCATAAACTTGTGAAAGCATATTAAAAAACTACTCTCTGAATGCCTGGAGAAAACTCAGAAGCAAACAGAAACACCAGGGGACACACTTGGAAAAAGGGTACAACACTAAGTGAGTCTCCCGTTTTTAATTTTGCCTATAAAATCTCTTGCACATGTACAATAGTAGAAACGAGAAACATGGCCTGTAGCGGCCAGCATACATGGTTAAAAGTCAGAAATGGGGGAGTATTAGCAAATACACAATGGAATATGTACACCATTGACTATTCAATAGCAGCTCAGATGAATAAACTCAGTGACATGCAGTACTACGAAGTCCAAACAATATAATTAAATGAAATATCACATCAGTACAGATTCTCCACAAAACGTTTGTAAGTTAAAAAGAAATTGAAATGAAAACATAGTTTTAAAGAATACATATGGATAAACAAAGCTCTATGGCTATATAAAAAAATCAAGGAAATGGAAGTGATTACATTGGGTTAGGGGAGGCAAGTGTATAGTTTACTGGGGATATCACTTGGTTTGTCATAGGTTCACCGGCAGGTTTTATTTTGGGTGGTAGGTTATAGGTACTTGTAACATTATGGAATAAATAAAGAAGCCATTGTTGGAACACTTACGAGAGTGCATCCTGAATTTAAAATTGTGATAAAATCGAATTTGTTCACTTGGTGTTTACAAAAGAAAGGTAGAAAGGAAGGGATGAAGGAGGGAAGAAAAAAGGGAAGGAGAGAGGGTGGGGTGGACAATTAGGGTTGGGTGGACATAAAGACTGAGATTAGATATCATTGTTACGAGATTTCCTTTCAGAATAGCCTTGGCTTTCGGAGAAAGGGGAGGCATTGGGATCGTTCAGGGCTGCAGTTGTTCAGTGTTTGCAGTGGGAGACCCACGGTGTGAGGAAGAGTGGATTGCAGCTGAGACAGAACCGGTGTTGACAACTACCAGGCTGGTGACTGGGGTGCTGTTGTCGTGGGCTCGGAATGCATTATTCGAGACACTGCCATTGGGCCCCAAGTGAGTCACAGAAGTCTTGAGGAAGCAGGTGGAACTGGCAATCCGAGCCTCCCACAAGGAGTCAGAGTGGAGACTGGGAAGAACATCAAGTTCGTTTCAAATCCCACTCCTTCCACTTTTGGTTGTGTGACTTTGGGCCAGTCCTTGATTCATCTGCTCTAAGCCTCCTCTCCCCGGTTGCAAATTGAGGTAACTCTTACCTCATAGAGTTTTCTTAAGAATTAAATAAGATAATGTACGTAAAACATAGGTTATCTTAAGGACTCAATCGTTGGCTCTAAAATAATCAACCCCCTTAGCAAATGCGCTCAAAAGCAGACATATCCTTAGACAGGAAGCTGAATCTGAGTGGGGAGAGCGCCCAGGACAGGACATTCTGGAAGCCGGAAGGGAAGACAGCCAGCCAGAGGGACTCTGCAAAGCCGGAAGCGGGTTTGTTTCCTGCTGGAACACTTAAGGGGCCACATGGTACGGTGACTGTCCAGCCCTCCTCATTCATTTCTGAGCTTGCTCACAGCTATCTCCCGGCTCACTCTTAAAAAGCACTCACCACAGGGGAGGCTCATCTCTCCACTGCTTTTACGGGGTTCTTGGGATCTGAAGTCAGTGCTTTGTGAAGCCGTCTGCCTTGGATTATTTGTATTGTCTTTTACCCCTTAGGTGTCTTTGGAGGGAAGTGAGGGGCGAGAGGTAGCTGGTTTTTATCCTGTTTTTCTTGCTCTGACATCTAGGTAAAGTTCCTTTTGACCATGGTAGCCCATGGGAGCAGTACCAAAAAGGAATGTGAGAAGTCGTCTCCATAATTGATCTGTACACTCTCAGCTCCCAAGTATGGCCAGAGCAGTGAGAACAAAGCGACAGAAATCTCAAAAGGATGGAAACTCAGTAGTAAAAGGCCACGTGTGCGGCTGTTTGCTCCTGCTGTGACAGTCCCATTTGACTCTTCCTCGCCGCTCTCCAGCTTCATGTGGACCGTGGTTTAGGATTGTTCCCATTTTGAAGGCTGACAGGAGTGGGACTGATGAGAGTAGAACTAGAGAGCTGTGACGACAGCCTAAGGTTGGCTTTTGTCACAGTTGGTTCATTTCCTTTTTAACAGGACAAGCAGGCTGCATTACCTTTCCATGGGGGTATGACAGCTTATGAATTCTTTCACTGCCTTTGCTTATGACCCCAAAGCTCTCCAACTATCGCTGCCTACTCTCCGTGTTCCAGGTGTGATGACTTGGCCTCTGCACTTGGAGGACTTCACTTTTGCTGGCCCATCGCTTCCCTGTGGCTTATCACCTCCACGGTTCCAGAAAAATATGACGGTGAGTGATCTGGATGAAAATCCAGTGAGAGGGGACCGGGGAAGGCTGGAGGGCAGTGATTTCACTCACTCTGATCCTTTGCCTTCCTTTGGGGCCCAGCTGTTTCCCCCTCCTTCATAAAAGAGAAAGAGAAAGCAAGCCAGTCAGTCTGGTGTTACCAAGGTATTTTTTTAGTCCCCAACAATCTCATTGCTGCCTCCTAGTGAAAGTGTTAGGATTGGAAAAAAAAGACCATTTACTGGGTCGGGTTTAAGGGGGAAAAGAAGAAACTGAATTCACACAGACTCACAAACTTTTTCTGAGAGTGTCTGTCTGTTTCTGATTAGCCATATTTGTGAGCTCAGGTGTATTGACATGACCACAAGGAAAACAGAGAGACCACACAGCCTCTACTGGCCGAGGTGCACTCTCCGTCGGTGTGTGCAGTCAAGGGTTGATGATAAAAAGCCCCACAAACTTGGAATTCTCTTTCAATGTATTCTTCCCTTCCTGTTCGCTCACACAGACTATTCTCTTTCCTGTATCTTGGTATTTTCCACCGCTAGGTCAAATATGAACGAGAACAAAAATACAATGTTTTATCGAGTCAAAGATAAAGTCTGTGGAAATATTTTCTGGTACACAAGAAAGAGAAGGCACAGAAAGTGACTTTGTGGAAAGCTCGACCAGGCTCAGGCAAGAGGCGTGAGGCTGGCGCACAACAGCGGCCTTCCTTTCAGGCACGGCTCATTGTGAGGGCCTCGCCTTGGTTGGCAAGGGTTTAGGCCAAGAATATTGATACCCTAAAAACTGAAATCTTTCCTGTGTTGAAATGTTTGCAATTTTATTTCGTGAATAGACAACCAGCACACCAACAGCCATTGTCTTTTTAGGTATGAAAAGTACCTTTGTTTTTGCACAGGTTAACATTCTTGGACTTAAGAACTTTCAAATTTTGTTTATTTAATATCACTAAACAGGCGATACTGCACAATTTAAAAACTACCAAGGAAGCATACGTATTTTATTTTTTATACAATAGTGCACAGATAAGCATACATTTCAACCTCATATACAAACACTTCTTTCCATGGTAATAATTTATTGCGATCAATTTTTAACTTACATTTGAAAAGAGTATATTACAATTTAACCAACCAATATGAAATATCTTTTCTCAATCCATACCCTTTTGTATACAACAAGATAATTTTTATGATTAGACTCAACTTTATTCATAATGTTTAGTGAATAACAGTATTTCATATCTTGCATCCCCATGCATATGTTCTTTGTAGGATAGTGGATCACAGTTTTGTCTCAAAACTATTATACGAGCTAGTAGGTTAAAAGCTCAGAGACGATCATTTTGTAGTTTATCAGCACAAAGCAGTATATTTAATATTCTAGTCTGTGTAATTACACTTGCCAGTGACTTAATGTTGCCCCACCCAGAGTCAGTGAATGACAGCATCTTTATAGAGCCTGCAAAGGAATATGGTTCTAGAGAAATCAGTCCAATTGTAGCAATACAAGGGGTATAACTGATACCAAGTAAACATTTGTAAATGTGATAGCTTAAGAAAAATACAGACTCCTACACATTTCACTGCTGATTTACATTTCTGTGTCATCACAGCAACTACAATTAAAGCAACAATCACTCTTCTATTTATTAAAATGAGCAATAAAACAAGCCTACCTCTTAAATAAAGTTTTTATCCAAGTCCGTAACTTCAATCAATGCTTTACGTCTGTGTGTGTCTTTGTGTGAGCTGAACATATATTGCAAGGGGAGACTTAAAGAGTTAACCACTTAGAGAACTTCCTGCTTGCACACACCACATGGTTAGGTCAAATCCAAACTGCCAAAGAAAGAAGGCAAGCAAGTTCTCCCTGAAGGGCAGGCCTACTTGTGAATAAAACTTCCAGACTGATCATGTTATAAGTATGCTGGAGCATACCAAGAAGTGAGAAAAGTATGCAAACAAAATCATACTGTTTGATTTTTGCATCATATCAATTACAGAGGAAAAAACTGTTCTCACTAAAAAAAACTGTGCTAAACGTAGAAATATTCCAGTATGTGGTGACTGATATGTTTTTTCTTTTAGACAAACATTTTGTATTTCTTTTTTATTTTGAACACCTTCGCCCTCTCTCTGCATCTAAGTGATATACTATAAGTACCTTAAAGAGATCAGCTTATAGATGGCTCTGCCAACCAGAATAGAAAAAGCAAGATGAAACTAAACTCCCAGAACTTTTAAAGAGGTGGATAGTCAGCCAAGGATGCCTACTGTCAGCCTGGGCTACCTCCTTTTCAAACGGGTTGCCAAGAGCATGCTCAGTCCCTCCTCAGTTATTTTTCACATCACTACCTCTGACTGCGTACATCACCAGTGCAAGAAAATGCAGGAAGCATCTGTTGCAAGTAACATCTGAACATCCAAGGAAAATGAGCACTTTCTTGCTAGGAGGAGTCGCCAACATTTTTTAGGGTGCGTCCACGAGACTCTTCCTGTCCTCCTTCCACTGGGCACAGGATCCCAGGGCCGCGACCCGTGCAGCGCCGGCCGGCCAAGCTAGCCGGGATGACTCCGAGGTTGTCAATGCCAAACAGGGTGCAGACTCCGTGGCGCGATCCGGGCTCTCCACTCGCCTAAACCTGCTCCCTAGAGAAAAGGGGTGGGAGGAGCAGTATGGAGGGGGAGGGGATCCTGTTTAATTCGAGGTCCTGGGAGTGTGGGAGCGGGAGGAGGCTCCTCTGGTCCCTCCTCCCTCCTGGAGTCCTGAGCTCCACCTCCTCCGCATGCCCCCAGATATACACACACTCGGCCGCGACTGGACATGCACACCAAGCGCCTGCTGCGGGCGCGTACACACACAGGTAGCGACACTCACCTGAGCCCGTGCACTGGGCTGCTGTCTCCTCGGGAGTGGCTGCGGAGTGGCGGCCTGAACCGGGAAGGGGCCCACTGTGCTGCGGGAGTCGGGGAAGCAGGAACAGCCCCAACGCGGACCTGCGAACTGAGGTGACGTCGCGGTTTCCTTAAATCCCCTCCTCCTGCACCTCCGCCTCCGCGCCTGCTCGGTTCGGTCCCGAGAACCCAGGAGAGAGGGGCCCCTGGCTCGGCGCACACGCGGGCGCACGCTGCGAGGCCAGCGCGCCGGCGCAGGAAACTTGGGCGAAGTTAGTTACAAGTGCCGGGCGGCGGCGGAGAGGAGCGAGGTGGGGACACAGCCGGTGTCCGGCCAGCCGCGCGGAGGCTGCGCCGCCTTCCACGCTCGGCGCGCTCCGGGATCCCCACTCGGCTGGCGCGTCTGAAGGGGCTCGGAGCGAGGGGAGCCGGCATGGCCCGGGAACCGGCGCCGCGGCTAGTCGGGAGGATTTCCTGAGGCCTGGCGACCCCAGCCTTGATCAAGCTTCATCCTACGTTCGTCTCCCACCCGCAACCTAAGAGGAAGACCAACGAGGCAGGTGCTGGGGGACGCGGAGAGCTCCCCCTTTCCAAAAAAAACCCCAGTTGATTGTGGGGGGTTCCCATCAGCGCGCCCTGCCCCGAGTCAGGAGTCAGGAACACCGGCTGGTGCTACTGTATTTGTATTGATATCCATTGCACTCTGTTTTCCCGTGGTGCGCCCGGACCCTCCTCCGCATCCCCCTCCTCTTCCTCCTCCCGGGCCATCTCCACTCCTCCTCCCCCACCCCCATCTGCTACTGTCAAATGAGAAAGTCACCGAGGAGAACCCAAACACTCCAGCCGCGGAGAGCCCCCTTTGGCACTTGGCAGCACGCGGCGGCGGGCTCCTCGATTCAACTTGGTGGAACCTCTGCGACGCAACCTGCCGGGCTGCTGTGCATTTAAGAGCAAAAAGACCGAGGAGGGGGACAGATCTGCCAGGCAGCGGCTACCTAAAGGGAGTTCGCGAGAAAAAGCCGCCGGAGAGGAAGGAGAAAAAGAAAGCAGAGAGCAAACTGCCAACGCGAGGTGGGGACACCACCTAAAAGTTATCGTGCACCGGAGAGGTGTTTCCCGAGGTCTCGGCCAGAAAGATTAGGGCAGCCCGAGACGCGGTGCGGCCCTGGGCTGGTCCCCCGGCCCCCTCCTCCCGGGCGGGAGCGACCCCAAGGCGCGAAGTAGGGCGCGGTGAGCGCCGGCGGGCCGAACGTGTCCCCGCGGACAGCCAACATTGATTTCCTCCGGGCCGAGGGCGACGGCCCGGGTGGCGGTGGCGGCGGCGGCGGCGGGGGCGGGCTGCAGCCGCGGCACGGCGAGAGCATGTCCAAGCCGGTGGACCACGTCAAGCGGCCCATGAACGCTTTCATGGTGTGGTCGCGGGCTCAGCGGCGCAAGATGGCCCAGGAAAACCCCAAGATGCACAACTCGGAGATCAGCAAGCGCCTGGGCGCCGAGTGGAAGCTGCTCACGGAGTCGGAGAAGCGGCCGTTCATCGACGAGGCGAAGCGCCTGCGCGCCATGCACATGAAGGAGCACCCGGACTACAAGTACCGGCCGCGGCGCAAACCCAAGACGCTGCTCAAAAAAGACAAGTTTGCTTTCCCGGTGCCCTACGGCCTGGGCGGCGTGGCTGACGCCGAGCACCCGGCGCTCAAGGCGGGCGCCGGGCTGCACGCGGGCGCCGGCGGCGGCCTGGTGCCGGAGTCGCTGCTCGCCAACCCGGAGAAGGCGGCCGCTGCTGCTGCCGCCGCTGCCGCTCGCGTCTTCTTCCCGCAGTCGGCCGCTGCCGCGGCAGCCGCAGCAGCCGCCGCCGCCGCGGGCAGCCCCTACTCCCTGCTCGACCTGGGCTCCAAGATGGCAGAGATCTCCTCGTCGTCGTCCGGCCTCCCGTACGCGTCGTCGCTGGGATACCCGACCGCGGGCGCGGGCGCCTTCCACGGCGCGGCGGCCGCGGCTGCAGCGGCTGCGGCGGCCGCCGGGGGGCACACGCACTCGCACCCCAGCCCGGGCAACCCGGGCTACATGATCCCGTGCAACTGCAGCGCCTGGCCCAGCCCCGGGCTGCAGCCGCCGCTCGCTTACATCCTGCTGCCGGGCATGGGCAAGCCGCAGCTGGACCCCTACCCAGCGGCCTACGCCGCCGCGCTATGACCCCGCGGGGCCGCCTCACGAGGACCGGTGTGCACACTTGTACATATGTATAATAGGTACGAGCTCTGCGGCCACCCCCTGAGCCCTCCCGCGACGGGGACCCTGGTTTGTTTGTACATAAGATGTATAGGTGCCAGGCAGAGGCAGAGATGCCAGTCGGGGCGCGAGTGGCCAAGCGCGCGAGTGCGCGGGCGAGTGTGCGTGTGAATTCACAGGATCATTTCAGACCCGCACTTGGGCAGCCAGCTTTAAAGAGGGCAGTTGTATCCGGCAGCAGTTGGTGTTTGTTTTGCACTTGGGAACCTGTTGCGTTTTGGCCCACAGAGGTGGAGGAGTAACTTTTTGACATGTTGGGCTCTCCAGTTTCGTTTGTTGGAAGTTTATTGTCGGTTTTAATTTTTCTCATTATCTTTCCCTTATATATTTTTTTTCCTCTTGGTCTATATGTTGCATGCACTCTGTTCAAATGTTAGGTCTGAAATGGCTGGCACAAGGGAAAAGCTGATCTGTGTTACTGGGTTCTCGGAACGGGATGGCTCTGAGCAACCTTGTTCCTTATTTGTACTATTTGAACTTTGCAAATCTCTGTTCTCTCAAGCAGAACCCCTAGACCGGATCCATTCGTGACCAGTGACCTGCTCGAATCTGGCCTTTTGTATGTGAGACGATCGCGGTTTCTTTTGTTTATCACGCCATATGCAAATCAGAGCAAGAGCTCTTTCTCAAGAGCAAGGAGCGCAGACAAGAAATATGTGTGAGATGAAAAGTCGTCAATTGGATTTTCTCCCTTAAATAAAAACAAAACAGCTAGAAATCACCCTGAGTCCCCTCACTTGGATTCTGACACAATTTACCCAAAATGCAAAGGCCCTGTTCCCATTTTCCCCTGTGGCTGCGTTCACCTTAAGATTGTAAATGTGTACACGTCCGTGAAAACATTGAGTCTGAGAATGTGTTATTTGCGTTGCCCTAAATTTGAGTCGATTTTAGACTCTAAAGCATTTTGAGCTAATGTCAAAGTTAACTTTAAAAATTGCGGGACTATTTCAGAATCGCAATTTTATCTAAGATTAAATCAGACATTTTTGTCTGAGTGGTAATTATATATTTATTATTTAGCAAAACTGAAAAAAAACAAAAACCCCACAGAATTGTTTTGACAGATGTCTCTCATTGTCAGCTAGCATTTCTCCACCAACTTGAACCATTTAAATGTGTTTTGGAATTCCCTCCCTAATTAGCTTATTTTTTAGATCATCTGCAATTCATTTGCAATTTATGATAAAACACATTTTAGAGAAAAGAACCCTCCTCAATTATAGCTTTGTGTTTCTTTTTAAATGTATATATTTTGACTAATGTTTGTGAATGAAGTTGGCTAACATGTATTTAGTTTCATTTTGGCTTTATGTAATATAAAATTTTTAAAAGTTTAAGTATTGGTTTTAACTTTTATGTGTAAATGGTTTTCTTGTGTGACCTTCTAATTTAATATTAGACGTCTAAACTATATCTGTAAATTAGAATCCGACTATCACTCTGTTCATTTTTTTTTGAACAAAGAGTTTAAATAAAGCCTGAACCAGGGAAAAGAGAAAATCCTCTTTTTTTTTTTTTTTTTTTTGTTGAGTTCCTAACAAGATTTTTATCTGAATTGCCCTTACGTGCCTGGTCCAGGTGAAGTGTAAGGTATCCTCCAAAGGCAGCCTTTGTTTCACTTTTGAATAGATTTACTAGGAAATCTAAATCAAACCATTGTTATTCAGAGCCAAAAACCTGATTTATCACATTTTTAATCGTGAATAGGAAAGAAGATTTTTTAAAAACCAAGTAGTTGTATTATCTTGGAAAAAAAAAAAAGGCATTCATGAACCAGTAGAACAGAGCCCATTGAAAACATCCAGACCGTTCAAAGCATTTCACTAGTTTCCAGTAACATTTTAAGAGGGGAAAGTTGCCTGACCACTTTATCTTGTTAGTAGGAGAGCCCTACTACTTAAATCAGTGTAATTTGTTCACATATCTTTGACATATTCCTTATTTACACCTTAAGATTTCATTTGGAAGAATTATCACAGCTAACAACAATATACAACTTTTGGCCTCTTCAGAGCTTTATTTTGTACTGCTAATGACATTAAAATAGAAGTATAACACATTCTAAAGGAGAGGGTTGAATTTCCAGAGCTAGACAAGTTCCCACTGGAAAAAGGCTTGAAATCATAAAGGATTTTAAATTTAGAGAGGAGATTTGTAGCACCAGGAATAATATCAGAGAAAAAATTAAATAATAAAGGGAGAGTTTTATTTTACCCCCACGGAGATAGAAATCCTCAAGATACAAGACTTAACTAGTTTTCAACTCGTTCCCCATTGACGGAGACCGTCTCTTGAGCTGCACGTCTTTATAAGTGACCCGACTCTTTAAAGTCATTGTTTTCCCCCAACGGAATAATATTTTAAAAACCATGAAAAGTTTTGGAAATGTGAGAAATGGGCTCTGCTGGTTTGACCCTGATTCACTAATTAAAACGATCCCTCTCCTGTTATTCCCGGAGCTCTTTGCAATATTATAAGTTAATTCATATGGTTCTGAGCGATTATGCAAAACTAATTTGGACTGTCCAGGGGTAATTATCCCTGACACGGTTAATTAAATCCTTTCAAGGCTTCGTCTTTGCCTTTTGTAGCAGCCCATCACTTCTCAACACGGAACTTCCTGCAGCTCCCTGGAAATCACCCCAGTCCTAAATCTTAGTTACCTCCCTGAGCCATCCAGCTCGGCCCCACCGGCCAGAAGAAATTCCACGCCCCCTCCCGCCCCCTCCCCTTTTCCCAAAGATCAGCGTTTTCTGGGAGCAACGCTCTGGAGTATTGATGAATGGGAAGAGAACCAGAAAGATAGGGAAGGGGAGGAGGGAGGGAGTCTGGGGTGAGCACGCGGGGTCACATCGCCAACAGATTGTGCGGCTGCTGGAGTATGTCCGCAGGCCCACAGGGGGGTGACTGGTTTACCAACCCTCTGACTCCTGTGGTCTTGCGAACCGGTTGCGCCTGGAGAAAACAAGACTGTGCCGGTGTAAGGGGGGAGAGACGTGGGGCAAGAGGAAATGGAGAGGGCCAGGTGTGTGCTTAAGAGTCTGAAAGCGACCTGCAGACACAGCGCTGGGACTAAGCCAAGAACTGCTACTGGATCGAGATCTATCTCCACCTCTCCATCTCCACACATCTGTCTATTTCTCCTCTTTCCTTCTGTTCTTCCTTCCCTTCCTTCTTTTCGATCTTCCATTGTCGTTTCTTTTTAAGGTTTAGAAAAGCCACGACATTTCTTCTATAGTCACGGTTGCCTAAATAAGTCTCCCAGGCGAGGGGCCAGCCGTGTCGCCTTCCAGCTTTGCGCAAACAGGTGGAATTGTTCTGTTTGAGCAGCAAGGACCAGAGCCTGGGGGACGCGGCCAAGCGAGGGATAGCTTCCGGGGAGCAGCGGAGTTGGACTCTGTTGTCACTTCAGTTGACAATTTCCAACCCCCCCCAAAAAGAAAATTGGGAGCAAAACATTAAGGATCTCCCTCTCTCTCGCTCCCTCGCTCTCTCACCCCCTCGGCTTGGGGCTGCCTCCGCGGCGGGCGCAGAAAATCCGAGGAAGGATCGACCGTCTTGCCGGAGCAGGGCCGGCGTGTCAGCCAATCAGAGCGCGGCTCGGGCGGGCGCTCCCCGCCGCCGCCGCCGCACCCGCGGGGCCAGTGAAGTTCCCTGCTACTCGCCCGCCCGAAGTGTCCGTGTCTTTCTTGCGCCCACTGCCCAGCCAAGGCAGAGAAAGCGCCGCCGTCCAAACTTTATTAATCTCTCTCTCGTTCTTTCTCCCTCAGCCCAGTGCATCTCAAAGGTCAGCTCTCTTCTTTTAAAAGGCTGATATTATTAATTCAATGACAACCCCCACCCATTCCTTTTTATTCTCTTGCGGGGGGGGCGGTGAAGGGGGTATAGTGAAAAGAGCTTTTTTAATTTTTCTTT